>BQNB010087662.1:0-27867 GCA_026074375.1 Tanacetum coccineum | reverse complement strand
GAAGGATCCAAACCTCTGTGCTCCAAATGCAACTATCACCATGACGGTGAGTGTGCTCCAAAATGCCACAAGTGCAACATAGTTGGCCATCTGGCCCGTGACTGTAAGAGTACTGCAAATGCCAACACTGCTAACAACCAAAGGGGCACTAAGGTAGGTCAGAAACCTACATGCTTTGATTGTGGAGCCCAGGGACATTTCAAGAGGGAGTGTCCAAAGCTAAAGAACAACAATCATGGTAACAAGGTAGAAATGGCAATGCTCCAGTGAAAGTGTATGCGGTAGGCCGTGCAGGGACAAACCCAAACTCAAACGCCGTTACGGGTACGTTCCTTCTAAACAACCGCTATGCTTCTGTCTTATTTGATACTGGTGTCTGATGAGGTGTCATTTTATACACTTTTTCGGTGTCGTTTAACCCCTAAAATTGTGTGTTTATGCCCAAAATAGGTACTTAATCGTTCCTTTTTAGGTATTTGTCATTTGGAAGACATTTGGATGAATTACATGTGACTTGGGCTCATTTGGAGAAGAAATGGACAAGACTACGGACCAACACCAAGACTCTTGAAGATTTGTGCTCACAGAGCCTAGAGACGGCGTCATATGCTATACTAGACACCGTCACAACTCATCAAGTGACGACGTCACAAATTTCAAGACGGCGTTAGCTCGCACCGACTTGAACGCGGATCTAGAAGATTCATTTTACGACGGCGTCATGACTAAAACACGACGCCGTCGCGTCGATTTTATTATATATACAAACCCAAATTTAGGGTTTTCAGTCTGTAAAATTAGAATAAAAAGAGGGTACGAACCCTAGTTTGTTTAACAGCTGTAGGAGACGATTTTAGGGCCTAAAAACCCTATTGTACCTATTCTAATTCATGTTTTAATCAAGTAAGGTTTACTTAATCATTTAGTATGTCTATGTGTTGTTTGATTTATTGTTCTTGCTTTATCTTTAACATGCTTGGCTAAACCTATTATTATGTTTATTTATGCTTCTATGAACCCTAGAATGTAGATCTCTGTAATGTTGCTTCTTGTGATGGATGTACACGTTAGGTCGTAGAAAACCAACTTTCTATCTATAATCGCTGTTGATATGTCTAGGGAAACGTGATTGTGTAGAAAAGATACCATCGGGTAACAGTCTTCATACTACCTTGCCCCCTAATATGGTTGATCCACTTTTAATGTATTTTACACGCACTTAGTAAACTCCTAGGGGCCGTGTAATAGTCTTCATACTACCTTGCATGTGCGTTGCTCTAGCGGCATACTAAGTAGATGACGGGTTCGTGTAATTCGTTCATGCTTTAGGAAATAGTTACACAGATCATCACAAGGGTGACAAGGCAACAACACTAGGAGAAGTAAACTAGGGAGTAATACATGATTAAATAGACACAATCTTTTATCTTATTGTTATCACCATTAGTTTAGAATTACATTTAGTTTATTAGCTAAAACCAACCAATCTCTCAAACATATGATTTACTTGTTTTCCATAAAATACAAAAATACAAAAAGAATCTTCCCTCAACCCTTAGAATTCTGTTAGACCGTAATCAAATCTTCCCAACCTATTCTACGAGTGGACGATAAACAACCTCGAGTCTTACCCATACTACACTACAACAATTAGGAGCACTGCCTAGGGAGTTGTAAAACTTCTCGTGTAGAAGTCCTACAATGACCGCACATCATAATCCCGAGCCTGACTCAAGACATTAAACCACGACCTAACAAGCCTTACAAGGCTGGACCATTAAGTGGTATAAATCCCCCTCTCCAAGTGTGGAGAGGGTGTTGGTCTCATTTGTAACACACACATTTCATGTGAAATCAACCATCTCATTTTCTCTTTATGTAACACCCCCAAAATGGGTCGCAGCGGAATAAGGATCCGGGGCTTGTTACTTCAAGATCAACAGCACAAGATATATATAAGAACGACACAAAAGTTGTTTAAATTGATACATTGGATTTAAATAAAAGACATATTACAAAAGCTTATAGCTTTACTTGTTCTTTGTTTAATATTACAAAAGATAACATAGATTTCCCAAAACATGATGCACATAAATCTTTAACAGTGCAATCCAAAACATAATCCAATGCATCCTTGGCACCTCGTGCCTATTGACCTCCTGAAAACATTGCTTAAAACGTCAACAAAATATTCATCAATAAAAAATATTGTTCATCAATAATAAGTGTTGTTCATTAATAAAAAAAAAGTTGTTCATCAATAAAAAGTCATGTTTATCAGTTAGTCTTGTTCATCAGTCTTGTTTATCAGTTAATCTTGTTCATCAGTTAGTCTTGTTCATCAACTAGTCTTGTTCATCACTTCATCAAACAACTAAAAATAACTAAAATATATTATGGTACACCAATTAGTGCATTTAAATAAACTTTTATACGGGATATTTCTTATAGGCATTTTATCAAGAGTTTTGATATATAATGCCCATTGGGCAATGTTTATGAGTCATTTATTAACTTATTAATAAATGACTCTTAGCCCAGTGGGCATTGTATAGCAAACCCTTTAAAAGTAACAACAGGAGTATAAGGTGCTATAGTGCTACCTAGCAAGAAATTAGTCAGCAGTCAAGTCGACAAGTTTTATAATATATTAGGTAGATTGTAATTTTTTAGAAAATGTATCTTAAAAAAGAGTTAGCTAGAATATTGGAGTGTCGTCGGAATCTGGAAATGAAGATGGAGATCATAAAGACATGTGAGGTAGGTGGGGATTGTATGTGGTAATAATGAGAGATAGATAATATAAAATATGAGAGTATTTACCATATTAATAATGTAACACCCCCAAAATGGGTCGCAGCGGAATAAGGATCCGGGGCATGTTACTTCTCAGATCAATAACACAAGATGTATATAGAACGACCAAAAAGTCGTTTTAAGAAATTGATAAATTGATTTAACAATAAATTGAATACAAATAGCCCAAAGCTTTGACTTTGTTCCTTATTATATATTACATATGATATTGGTTCACAACACATAGTTTCCAAAACATAATACAACCATATCTGTAGCATGACATACCCAAACAAAAATCACAATGTTATCCTTAGCAGCGCTCTGCCTATTGACCACCGGGAAAAACATTGCTTTAAACGTCCAACAATAATGTTGTGAAGTTCATAGGTTTTATAAATCATAATATGCAGGATCCTGCAAAAATACCTCCCCCGTGATATTGCAACACATCAGCATCACAAACCAGAATTTACATTTTACCTAAGCTCATGACACTGAAGCTCACAATTTTCTTGCAATAATATAATATTGCAAAATTCTGCCCGATTAGAAGTGTAACCTGAAACATCCCTAAAATCTACATGCTATAACCGTTCGTAATATCCCTGTTGATAGCTAGTCACCCGAACGGGGAGTCGTTTCCAAATAGATCTATTCATAACATTCGCGCTCAACATAATGTAATTCACAACCTACATCTAATGCAATTAACAGTTCAAGAATAATGGGCTCAACTTGGGTTAACCGCTAACTATAGGCAAACATGGTAATCAATATAAAATATACACTTGCGTCCAATTTATAAAACAAAGCATGTTTCCACCCCAAGTTATAAATCAATCGAAATCGTAAAAATATAGGGCTATGAACTCACATTGAGTTCTGATAATCCAATTATCACAGATAAAAGCGTACACGTAAAATCAACAGGATTCAACCTATTTAAATAAGGAGTCGTGTATAAGTACCATGTACTTCGATTAATAAAGCATTGCATGTTTTTCACCCCAAAAACTTTATAAAACAAAAACATGTAAAACGTGGGGCTATGAACTCACCTCGAGTGAGCGAATAACAAGAATATCACAGATAATGTGCCACGCAGATCGTCAGATGCAACCTATTTAAATTAAGGTCGTATAAGTACTAATCACATTAAGTACTCCTACCATGCATAAGTCTATATAGTTAATCACCATCTAAATGTTTAAGTGAAAACATGTTTATAAAATTAAAACGTTTATAAACATACTTTTGGTAAAATCGTCATAACTTTCACGTTTCTAATCCGTTTCTTGCGTTTCTTATGCCCATCTTTTCGTATTAAGACGGGTTATCGATATTTGACATTTTTTATAATTTTGGTCCCCTGATGAACAGTAACTTTTACTGTTCACACCAGACATGAGTTTTATTTAAATCGTATTTGTTGTCGTAAAACCCGTAAATGTCGTATTTTATTCGTTATAGCTCCGTTTTTAACGATTCTTTCGAGCACGATCTCGTAATTGAAAGTTCTATAATTTTATGAGGTTTACAAAAATATAACTTTCTGTCATGAATAGTGTTTTTACTGTTCATAGTTTATAAAATTATTTTTATTTACTTTTAATTACCGAATACTCGCGAAATTCATAACTTCTTCATTATTAATTGAAAAATCATGATTCTTATCATTTTGGAATCCTAAAAATATGTATTATTTGTTAAAAATGCTAAACTAGCTGTTTGATATAAGTTTTATAAAAGTTATTTTACAAACTCCGTTTAATTAACGTATAACTCGTTTTTATCATAACTTTCTCGTTATTAATCCGTTTGACAAGTTTCTTACCTTTTCGGAATCGTCGTGAAATGTATTATCTTATAAAAACATAAAATAAGTATACTGTTATACACTTTTGGACAGAATGTTTGCATGACTTTCCTAAGTCCATTTTTGGCCTTGTTTTTATATTTTACCACTTTATACTTTTTACTACAAGTCTTACACTTTATATATGTCATATATCATATATATATTATGTCCATAGGCCCATCAAAGTCCTTTTGTCCAAAGTTTACAAATCCTTCATAATACATATTAAGTCATAACTTTCATAGTTTATCCATTTTACTATAAGTTCATATATAGCCATTTTTCATATAAACCATAAGTGTAGAAGTTTTCTCATCTTGATATAACCTCATATTAATGATCATATAACATCAATATAAGTCCATAATTAACCTTAACATGTCATTTGTATTTCTTTAACTTGAAACATATTAAGAAATCATAAAAACCCTAATTAACCCATGATCATGTTTACACCAAAACAACATGATACAATATTTTATCATCATTTTTAACATGATATATGTAATAACACAACATGTATAAAAGTCTACAAGATGATCATTACTAGTGAAAACTTCATTTACAAGTTAAAATCTTAAATGGTGATTCAACTAAAATAGAACTAATCATATGCATAACAATGAAAATTATAAGAATGTAAAGGGTTCTAGAAGACCTTATGATGTATGATGATGATGATAATCAAATGCTAAATCCTTGTTTAGCCTTAAAATCCAAGCTTGCACACAGAAAACCCTAACTTTCCTTAATAAAAACCCTAGCTTCCTTAATAAAAAACCTAGCTTCCTTTCACTTGATTAATACTTGAAAATGCTTAGCCAATGCTTGGAAATACCTTAGAATATCTTAGGATGGATGTGTATAAGTGTGTATGGGTTGTATAAAATTTAGTATGGATTTGTGTGGGACTTGGTTTTGAGCCGTGGGGTAGTAAGGAGCCAAGGGGAGTGATTTTTGTGATTTAAGGTTAAGTGTTTGCTATCTATGAGTTACTTGTATGCATACTAGTATTATATATGTGTTTAACTAGTCAAAAGGTGCAATAGGAGTCCAAGAAACATGTCCATGGTTTTAAGGATCTTGCTTTGGTCAAAGAAACATTCTTAGCTAGGTATTAATGAGTCAAGTGTTGTACATTGACCAATTGACTAAGAAAATGACTCATTTATCTTGTATTTGTTGTTGTTGCCGTATGAATTAGGGGGAAACCCTTCTAGAAACTTTTTGCTAGCTAACATAATATATAGAATCATATATGCAAGTTACACTTTGTAGTTTATAATTAAAATGTGTCTAGTTGCAAGTATTTGTGTATTCTTTTAATTTCTAGTGTATAAAGTGTAAATAACATTTACTTGGCTAAAGTTTAATAAAACTTTAGGTATTGGGTATAATCGTGGGTATTTGTTGAAGCGTTAATAAATTAACGTGCTTCCGGGTATGCTTAAACGTACATTTATCGCGAAACGTATTTAACTTACGTAACCAATAAAATAAATGAACAACGACCATAATTATTATCAAAATAATTATATAACACATGATTGATGTAAACATTTAATTGTTTGATGCCCGTTTACATTGAACGCTAATTTTTAACTTACGCGATTTAAACTTAATTCATGAAATCACAAGCAACCGCGTACAACACTAAAAATAAATAGTAGATTTATCGACGTCGTTAATGACTTGAAAACACAGGGTGTTATACATAGCTTATTTGATTTTCAAACTCCTTTTTCTTTGCTGATTATTGTAGCTTATAAGATAAGCTTTTCATTGGTATAAGCCACTAAGCCATAAGGATCTATTTTCTAGCTTAAAAATAAGCTAGAAAGTGGCCCCTTAGGCTGTTTGGTCACCAAATTTGGCCAATAAGCTTATTAGCTTTCCTAAACTTTTTGGCTTATTGGATTTGCTCTTAGTTGTGTTTAGATTTGCTTATTAGGATAGGTTTAAGTGTTGTTAGCTTATTTAGTTTTTTTTAAGTGCTGTTAGCTTATTTAGTTTAGGTTACAGCTTATTCAAGCTTATGAGCTTTTTTAGTTTAGAATTCTAAGTTAATAGCCTTTTAAGAGATTCTGTCATTTTAGCTTATTTTCAGTTCCTTTTATTAGCTTATTCTTGTTCATTAGTGCTTATTAGGGTTTAGTGATTATTTGTTTTTAGTTTATTTGTTTTCTTTAATGCTTATTGTGTCCAAAAAGCATAACATAACTTCCCCCGTTTGCCAAAATGTACGACCCCTTTCCAAGGCGGACTTTATGATAACTTTATCCCCGATTGGAATTCATCGGTTTACTCTAAGATCGGGCGTAACTCTTCTGTCGATCACGAGCGGCTTGCATCCTTTGCTTGATTTGGATGATTTTCTCAGTCGTCTCTTGAATTAGTTCTGGACTGAGGATTTGAGCTTCTCCAACTTCGGTCCAACAAACAGGTGAACGACACTTTCGACCATAAAGTGCTTCGAATGGTGCGGCCTTGATGCTAGCGTGATAGCTATTGTTATATGAGAACTCGACTAATGGCAAATGGTTAACCCAACCCTTTCCAAAGTCGATCGCACAAGCACGCAGCATATCCTCGAGAGTTTGAATGGTCCTCTCGCTTTGCCCGTCTGTTTGTGGATGGTACGCAGTACTCATATCCAAATTAGTACCCAAAGCGTTCTGAAGTGACCTCCAGAAATTGGATGCGAACCTCGGGTCGCGATCACAAATGATTGAAACAGGCACTCTATGCCTCGTGACAACCTCCTTTAGGTATATTCTTGCCAGTTTATCCATAAGATCAGTCTCTCTCATTGGTGTGAAAATTGCAGACTTAGTGAGTCGGTCCACAATCACCCAAATGGTGTCGTAGCCTTGCGACGTCTTAGGAAGCTTAGTGACAAAATCCATAGTGATGTTGTCCCATTTCCATTCAGGTATCTTGGGCTGTACTAACAATCCTGATGGTCTTTGATGTTCGGCCTTGACCTTAGCACAGGTCAAACACTTGCTAACATAGGTGGCGATGTCGGCTTTCATATTGGGCCACCAATATAGCTTCTTCATATCTTGGTACATCTTGTCGGAACCCGGATGTATAGAGTATTTTGATTTGTGGGACTCGTGCATGATCACAGTCCGTAAATCGCCATAACAGGGTAGCCAACTCCTGCCATTGAGGCATAGAGTTCCATCCGCACGAGGTTCCAACTTTTCCGTCCTGATCGCCTCTGGATTTTTAGCGTTTTCAACCAACATTCCTCCAACATCTTCATTCTTGATGTTCTCTGGTTTTCGTGCTTCAGTCTGAGCATTCAAGATTTGTTTGGGAAGGTCCAAACTAATAGTCATAACTAAGGCTCGAACTCTTAACGGTGGTTCTCGTTCTTTCCTGCTCAAAGCATCAGCAACGACATTGGCTTTTCCTGGGTGATAACGAATATCGCAATCGTAATCACTAAGTAACTCTAACCATCGGCGTTGTCTCATGTTTAGTTCCTTCTGATCAAGAATGTGTTGTAAGCTCTTGTGATCAGTGAACACTGTACACTTGGTTCCGTATAGATAGTGCCTCCAAATCTTGAGAGCGAACACTACTGCTCCAAGTTCCAAATCATGAGTCGTATAGTTCTTCTCATGAATTTTTAACTGGCGTGATGCATAAGAAATCACCTTTTCTCTTTGCATCAACACAGCGCCCAAACCCTTCTTTGAAGCGTCGCAGTATGCGATGAAATCTTCGCTTCCTTCAGGTAATGCAAGGATTGGTGCACTACACAATTTCTGCTTCAACAGTTGAAAGGCTGCTTCTTGTTTATCACCCCAAACAAACTGGATCTTCTTCTGGGTGAGCTTGGTCATCGGTTTGGCGATCTTTGAAAACCCTTCAATGAATCTCCGGTAATACCCAGCAAGACCTAAAAATTGACGAATCTCCGTTGGCGACTTAGGAGATGCCCAATCTTTAATGGATTCGATCTTGGCGGGATCCACGTGAATACCCTTACTATCAATTACGTGACCTAGGAACTGTACTTTAGGAATCCAAAATTCACATTTGGAAAACTTGGCATACAACTCCTCTTTCTTAAGCAATTCCAAGATTAGCTTAAGGTGCTCTTCGTGCTCTTGCTTGTTCTTTGAATATATCAGAATATCATCAATAAAGACAATCACGAATTTATCCAAATATGGTTTGCACACCCGATTCATAAGGTCCATGAATACGGCAGGTGCGTTTGTCAAACCAAACGGCATAACTTGAAATTCATAATGGCCATAACGGGTCCTGAAAGCGGTTTTTGGAATGTCTTCTTCTCGAACCCTCAGTTGGTGATAACCTGACCTTAGGTCGATTTTCGAGTAGACACTCGACCCTTGGAGCTGATCAAATAAATCATCAATTCTTGGGAGCGGATAACGGTTCTTCACCGTTAGTTTATTCAATTCCCGGTAATCAATGCACATCCGGAATGATCCGTCTTTCTTCTTGACAAACAAGACCGGAGCTCCCCAGGGCGAGGAACTAGGTCTTATAAAGCCTTTGTCAGATAGTTCTTTTAGTTGCTCCGATAACTCTTTCATTTCAGAAGGTGCCAATCGATAAGGCGCCCGAGCTACGGGTGCGGCACCAGGTACCAAATCGATTTGGAATTCCACTTGTCGAGTTGGAGGAAGACCCGGCAAGTCCTCAGGAAAGACTTCAGGAAAATCTCGAACTATTGGTACATCCTCAAGTCGCTTCTTCTCCGACTTGTCTTCAACCTCATTTGTAGTGACATGTGCCAAAAAGACTGGACATCCTTTTAGCATGTATTCTTGTGTTTTAGAGTACGAGATAATGTGCAGACGTCTCGTGTCCTGGTTGCTTCCGCACCATGGAACATTTAATGTTTTACTTACTTCCCATGGGAATACGAACGATCTTCTCGGCACACACAATGATTGCTTGGTACTTTGCCAACCAATCCATCCCAATTATAGCGTCAAAACTACCAAGTTCTACGGGCATTAAATTTATGTTGAATGGGTTGGTTTTCAGAGATTTAATGTGCAACCCCTAAGGATAGTGTTTAACCCAATTATCCTCCCGTCAGCTAGTTTGACATCATAATAGTGATCTAATGTAGATGGCATGATATCCATTTGAGAACTAAATGCAGTAGACACAAAGCTCCTATCGGCACCAGTATCAAACAAAACAGAAGCATAGCGGTTGTTTAGAAGGAACGTACCCATCACGACGTTAGAGTCTGGGTTAGTCCCCGTACGTCCCACCACATACACTTTCGCTGGAGCAGTGTCCTTCCCATCTTGATTACCACGGTTGCCTTTGTTGTTCTTCAGCCTTAGACTATCCTTCTTGAAGTATCCCTGAACTCCGCACTCAAAACAAGTAGGTCTCTTACCCGATCCGGTGCCCTTTTGGTTGTTAGTGTTGTTGGCATTTCCTGCACTCATACAGCCACAGGCGATGTGGCTAAATTTGTTTCATTTGTAGCACTTCGGAGCACACGGACCGTCATGGTGGTAATTGCACCTTGAGCATAGGGGTCTAGATCCCCCATATTGTTTCTTATCACCCGATCCAGCAGTGTATGCCCTGCCGGTGTTTTGCCTCTTACTTTGTTGTTGTTGATTCTGATTGTTTCGGGAAGTGTTTTCAAACTTCTTCTTGTTTTCAGCTTGTCTTTCAGCAATGGTACTGACTCTCTTGTCCATTAGTTCAGTGGCCATTTCAACAACCTCTTGCATGGTTTTTGGTTTTAAAGCTACAATGTTTCCATGGATCATGTCGGGCAATCTACCGACATACCTTTCAATTTTGTCTGACTCCTCCGGGAACATCCTAACACACAGCAGTGCTAGTTCTTGAAAACGTTGGTTGTATTTGACCACATCAGTACCTATCACTTTCAAGTTCCACAATTCCGCCTCAAGCTTCTTCATTTCGTTTCGTGGACAATATTTGTCGGTCATCTTCTTCCTTAGATCGACCCAAGTCATTGAATATGCAACATCATGAGTAACAGTCATAACATGGGAATTCCACCATGTTAGAGCACTTGCTAAAAGAGTACAAGTAGAGAACTTGACCTGGTTTTCCACCGAGCAGTTGCTTATTCGGAAGACAGTCTCCATTCTTTCAAACCATTGGGTTAACTCAACCACTCCCTCAGTGCCCTTGAAATACAGAGGTTTGCACTTCATGAAATCCTGGTAAGTGCACTCTCGAGCAACGCGTTCAGATCCCCTTACACCCGTTCCCGAAGTATGGCTGTCAAAGCCATTTTTGTTTGCATCATGTGCTGCCAAAGCGGCACTGATACCTTGATCAATCATAGCTTGGAGTTGGGCATTAGTGACCGTAGTGGTTGTGGTTGCTGTTGGGGCTGGTGTTGTTGTGACCGGTGTTGATCTTGTGGCTCGTTTTGGTGCCATTTTCTTCAATCACAAGAAAATACAATACCCGTTAGATTTCATAAAATCATAACCATGACATGACATATCCAGGATAAATAAAGTGAGATCACATCACACCGTGAAATGTACAACTGAATTGTAATCAACAATGATATAACCAAATCAACATTCATTCATAAACAAATTCGATTACAAACGTGACCTAATACAACGATTCCATATATAAATTGGAAAACATACATGAATGGTTCAGATACAAAATGATCACAGGTTACAACTAAACATAACAACCCTAAGCCTTACTAGCCAGGATTAAACCCGTAATACTTAGTAGGCAATATACAAAATGACTAGCCATAACAAAGTCAAATCTAAGAACTGCTACCAGCCTCCTCTGGCAGCTCTGGCTATGCAGGACCCCCAGTGAGTCCCTGCTGTCCCTGTAATGTAGTAACATGTCCATGTAATGCCATTACCTGTCCCTGTAAGGCTGTCACCTGCCCCTGGAGTGTGGTGACCAGTCCCTAAAGTGGAATCATCTCTCTCTATAGTGTCTACATAACAGTCAATGTCTGAATAATCTGCTGCTGTCGAGCACAATCAGATGCCCTTAACTCTCTCATCTCCTCACGCCTCCCGCGGTCTGTCTCTAGCAAATCTGAAATCGCTCTCTGTCTACTACGATCTGCTGACTGTAACTCTATGATCTCTGACAACTGTGCATGAACTGTGGTGCGTAGTGACATAACCTCTGCACGCGCAAGATCACTCGCATCCATCAATCGCCTACAAGCCTCGCGGGACAAACTAGCCTTAGTCTCCATCAGATAACGTGTATGTGCATGTGCACGTCTATCTCTAAACAACATATTGACCTGACCGGCCAATAGCTGTCTCTGACTCTGCTCATCGTCTAACCTCGTGTAGATCTCATATGTGTCTCGCCTAACCATAGACTCAAACTCTCTCACGTATGCACCCAATTCTGTGTCAGTACTAACTGGAGCTCCCTGTAGGATCTCAACAATCTCATCCCACAAATCCGTGATCCCATATCCAACATATCTCTCTGGGTCACGCCTGATCTCCCTGTCCATATTGGCAACAAAGCCGTAATCTGCCCTAAGACCTCCAGCTGGTCTAGCAGTAGCAGCGGCGAAGCTCTCTCATACCTCGTATCTGGGACCAAGAGCTATACCTAACCTCTTCCAAGGTGGTAGATTAACCTCGGGTATGTCCTCTCTACGACTAGCAGAGGGTAGTAACAATGGTGGTAATGAAGTAAGAGCTGCTATAGGCAAGGGTGGTGGTGCATCTGGTCTGGTGGGGGAGAGTATGAAGGGTGGTGGTAATGGTAGAGAATGGGAAGTAGCTGCAGCCTCAGCTCTCATCCGAATCATGGCAGCTCGATAGCCCAATGAACGAATAGGACTAGGAGGTGGTGCTGATAACACAGGTGAGGGTGGTGATAGTGGTAATGATGGAGATGGTATCGGGGGTGGCAGTGGGAAAGGAATCTGGGGTGGTGATGAAGACCATGGAGATAGTGGTGATGCTGGTGGGGAAGATATAGCAAGCAGTCTGGCAACCTCAGAATCAGACCATGCTGGTACAGGTACTGGCTCTGGAATAGTAATCCTAGCTGTCATACGATATGCAGGGTGAGGTGGTGGTGTGGCCGCAGACTCATCAGTCTCAAACGGCTCAGTCTCCTCTGCAGACGGGGCAGTAGCTGGTAAAGCAACAACTACAGGGTAGGCAGGAGCTGGGTGCTCCTCCTCCGCCTCCTCGTCAACCTCAACATCCATCTCATCATCCTCATCCTCCTCATCGGCCTCGATGTCCATATCATCGTCCTCATCCTCCTCGATGTCCATCTCATCATCTCCGTCATCTCCTCCATCAGCAGGATAGTCGATAGGATCCTCCTCAGGGTCCTCATCGTCATCCTCCTCCGGATCTGCCTCAGGATCAGTCTCTGGAACATAATCAGGTGACTGTGCAGTGGGTGAGGCATCCTCAGCACCTGGCTGATCCTCAGCAACAATCTCATCGTCAGCATGCTCTGGACCTGGAACATAATCTGGCGAAAGTGGTGCCTGCTCTGGCTCCTCAGGGCCAGGCACGTAATCTGGAGAGGGTGGGGCCTGAAGAGCGGCCTCTACGTATGGGTCCTCTGGCATGTAGAGTATCTCAAGGAACTCATGATCATCGGATCTCGGTGATCCTATGTCTGATAAGTCCTCATATGGACTGGACACCGCTGTGTATGTGATCCCCGATTCATCTGAATCTGACATGACTGTATCTGAAAATCCAAAGATAGCTTATATTAGTATTTAATATAAGACTCTTATAGTAATATACATTTATAATCATAACATGTATATCAATTATGGATGCATCTAGTCCAATCAACTAATGCAACAAGTAGTGTATGTATGAATGTATGCACATATGTATGTCCCGTGTAAACCCCTTTGCTATAAAAACAACTTTTGAAAACGGTTATATTCCAGCAAAAACATTTGACCTGGTTCTCTATAACCTTGGCTCTTGATACCAATCTGTAACACCCCCAAATTGGGTCGCAGCGGAATAAGGGTCCGGGGCGTGTTACTTCTCAGATCAATAACACAAGATGTATATAGAACGACCAAAAAGTCGTTTAAAAACTGATACATTGGATTTTAACAAAGTATTTGTTACATAAGCCGAAGCTTCACTTGTCCACTTGTTCAAAGTACAAAGATTTCTAGCCCATACAGTTATACAAAATGTAATGCGACAAAATCTTTAATGCATGATATCCCAATCAAAACCACCAATGTATCCCTTGTACCTCTTGCTTACTGATCCCCTGAAAAACATTGCTTTAAAACGTCAACAATAATGTTGGTGAATTCATAGGTTTGATAAATCATATATTGTAGGACCACAAGATTTCCCAAGTGTATGATAATGCAACAGATGCAGACATCATATAAATGTAATTACGTTGCTCTAAGCTCATGACACTGAAGCTTGACGTGTATGAATACCAAATTAATGGCCTACATTGCCCGTGGTGATGTTCTAACCCGCAACATCCTATATTCGACATGGTATACGTTCGTTTGTCCAGTGATAGCTAATCACCCGAACGGGGTTGTCAAACCCAATAGATCTATTAATAACATTCGCGCTCACAATCCCGCAATTGACAGTTCATGATAATGGGCTCAGATATGGGTTATCGCTACTTAGGCAACACGTAATCATAACATGAAACTTAACCACTTGTGTCCAATTGTAAAGCATTGCATGTTTTTCACCCCAAAAACTTTATAAAACAAAAACATGTAAAACGTGGGGCTATGAACTCACCTTGAGTGAGTAATGCCAAGTATATCACAAATAACGCGCCACGCGAATTGATCAAATGCAACCTAATTAAATTAAGGTCGTATAAGTACCGAGTACTTAATCTAACAACATTGAATATAATCTAATAGTTGTTACATCGTACTATCGTTCGGGCTATCATAATTAAAGAGGTCATGACATGACGTTCGAGGAGTTAGGACACTTTAAATCGTAAATCCAACAACTCGTCGAAACGCCATCCGAAGAGGCCTCATTATGAAACTCCCTAGTAATATAGTACTTTGATAACCACATAATATTCTATATAGCTCAATCACCAACTAATGGTTTTGGTAAAATTGTGTTTAATAAGTTAAAACGTTTATAATTACCGTTTAGTAAAACTGGCGTAACTTTCGCGTTTTAAACCCGATTCTCGCGTTTCTTATGAACCTCTAATCATTTCTACACCAAAACAACTTAATACAATATTTTCTCATCCTTTTTAGTAGATATATGTAATAACATAACATATATAAAAGTAATCCATGTGATCATTTCAAGTATAATCTCCATTTTTATGATAAAATCCTAAATGGTGATCAAACTAGATAGAAATAACATATGCATATCAAAGAAAGTTTACAAGAATATAAAGAGTTCAAGTAGACCTTATGGTGTATGAAGATGATGATAAACAAATACTAAACCCGTGTTTAGCCTTAAAATCCAAACTTGCACAAAGAAAACCCTTGTTTTCTTCAATAAAAACCCTAGCTTCCTTTTCTTGATTAATACTTGTAAATGGTGATTCAATGGTTGGAAACACCTTAGAATGCCTTATAATGGATGTGTATAGGAGGGTATAGGTTGAATAAAATTTTGTATGGATTGTGTTGGGATGGCTTAGTGAGCCGTGACCTTAGGAGAGAAAGAGAGAAAGAAAATGAGTTTGTTAAGTGTAAAGAGTTTATGACATTACACTTAGGAATGCATGTTATATATATAGAACTAGTCAAAGTAAGGAAAACAAAGACTAAAGACCATTGACTAGTCCAAGGGGGGTTATTAAGAGTTAGAAGCTCTACCATATATCGAAACGATCGTCTCGGATAGCTCTATCATATTTCAAAGCCTGAATTCAGATTTTATGAAACTGATCCTCGTTTTTTGGCGTGCCAAAACTTTCTTCTGCTCATGATTATATTGCTTTCAAAACAACGCTAAAACTCATTTTTAACATGTTTAAAAGTCCTAATGGTGATTTAAGCTACAATAGAACTAACATATGCATAAAATGAATATTGAAAGAACATAAAGGGTTCTAGATGACCTTATGATATATGATGATGATTAATGAAAAATAAACCACACCCTTGTGGTTTAAATCCTTGCTTGAAACAAAACCTTGTTTGTACTATAAAACTCTAGTTTTCTCTTTATGCTTCAACACTTGAAATGGTTATTCAATGCTTGAAAACACCTTAGAATATCTTAGAATGGATGTGTATAAGTGTGTATGGGTTGTATAAAATTTAGTATGGATTTGTTATGTAGGGGTGTTTGATGTCGTGGGTTTGTAAGAGCCAAAAGAGAGTGTTGTGTGAAATTTTACTAAGTAAAATGAAGTGTATGTTATCTTTCTTTAGGAGTGCAAGACTTATATGCATAAAAACTAGTCAATAACACTATACAAGACAAGATGAGTGATTTAGGGAAATAGTTGGTCAAGGGTATGGGAAGCATGGGAGGTATGGCTTCATTTAAGGTGTAGAGATGTACATTGACCAAGTTGTAAGATTTCTTTCATTTTTTTGTATATAACTCTTTAATTTCGGCCATATAGAGACATATGTGATATATTTTTGTAAAATTTGAGTATTGGGTATAAATGTGGGTATTTGTTGAAGTGTAGAAAAGTTTTGGTGGTTCCGGGAGTGCCTAAACGCAATTTATCGCGAAACGTATACACTTTACGTATCCGATAAAAATAAAATGAACAAAGTTAATAATTATTCTCAAAATAATTACTTAACCCTTGCTTGATGTAAACATTTAATTGTTTGATGCCCGTGTTGATTTTTTGTTTTCTTTATATGTTGGTTTTTTGTTTTATTTTGTTTTGGTTTTCTTTTTTTTTTTTTTTTATTTTTTTGTTATAATTATGTTTTTGATTTTAATTTATTTTTTTTGGGTTTACATGAACGCTAATTTTTAGCTTACGCGTTTTTACTTAATACATGAAATTACAAGCAAATGCGTACAATACTAAAAATGAATAGTAGATTTATTGACGTCGTCAATGACTTGAAAACACAGGGTGTTATATAAACGCAGTCGGTTGTCTAACAACGGATTGGTTTTTGAGTGGTTGTCCAACCGGTTTTCCCAAGATTGATGGCTTTGCAAACTTAGTATTCACACTATTTCCTGTTAGTTTCCTTAACTCATTTTTAATGCAGCAATTGCAAACCCTTTTTTCTTCTGAATCGAGCTAGTACATCACATTTTCATTAGACTTTTTGTTCAGTGCGCCATTAAAGATTCATTCTGGTCCTTTGGTCCTGAACTCGGTGTCCTTTGATAGAATCAAAAAAGGATCTTTTGTAAGCCTGTTATCAAGTGCTCTTTTCCTTATCAACTGCTCAAATTTCTGCAAGTAATTTACCGACACTATGTTCCATTCGATGTTTATGTTTCAGATACATCGATCCATTTTTAACTTTGGCTTCATTACTTTTCTCTTTTAAAAATTGACTCTGTTGCCCTGAATTTAAAACTTGATTTTGCATTTGTAGTTCAAGATTAATACAATGTGCTTCGATTTTGCAAAATCTTTTTGAAACTGGGCAAACATCAGTCTTTTTGAGACAAACATTTTCCAACTCGAGTAATGATTTGAGAGATTCAGTTGTCCCTGTTAATTCAGTTAATTTAGCAGGCAAAGGACATATGTCATGACATTGTTCAGCATTCTGGTCAACCTCTCCTTCATTAATGAATTCAGGTTGCTCAGTATGCTGTTGTCCTGTAGCAGATACATTATCATCAGCAGTCATTTGTACCTCAGCCATTGGCTCTTCATTATTTATGGGTCTGATATCTGCATCATCAACATGTGCATCATTCCCTGATCTGCTGCTTGTATCCTGCTCTTTTGATTCTGTCCCATTGCTTTCAATGATAACTGAACTAGCATCCAATGCATCCAATGCATCCAATGCATTACTCGTATCAGTCTTTTCCTCTGTTGTCTGGATTTGTCTTTCATTCACCCTGCTTTCATACTCCATTTTATGTTGTGCTCTTTCACCAATCGACTTCTTAACAGATTCCATGTGTTGGATCAGTGTGTCACGGAATTCTGGAATATCGAGTCGAGTGTATTGTAGGAATTTGTTGCGTGTCATGTCAACATATTCATCATCCAAATAAAACCGTGACTTGATGAACATCTGAAACTGTGTCTCGAGTACTTTAAAAGCAGACATGGATCCATTCTCTTGAAATTCTTCGTTGTCAAGTTGCTTTTGTAGTTGATCCATGTACAGGAACATTGTGCCCGTGAAAGTCTCTAGATCTTGACCAAAGAGTGTTGCAAATGCGCGTTTGAATCCCTCCTCGGTTCGACTTCCTTTTAAGTCGTTGTTTGAAAGACACTTGAGGTGTGAATGAAGTCGTTGAAAAGATACCATGCAACTTTCTTTTGATTTGTCTTGAATTAGTTGGCATTGTTGTAAAATTTCCCGAATCTGAACACGAAGATAAGGTATCTTTCCGTTTCCATTTTAATCGTGTATGTGAAGTGTAAAAGATTTGTTGGATCTTAAGTGGATATGATGTGATTGAAGTTGTGGTTTTGTAAGCAATTCACGTTCACGGGATTTTACACGTCTATGATTAAAAACAGGGGGGGGGGGGGGGGGGGGGGGGGGGGGGGGGGGGGGGGGGGGGGGGGGGGGGGGGGGGGGAGTAAAATGAATTAACAGGATTTACAAAATCAATAGAAAACCGTAAATGATTGATCGGAATCAAGCGGTCAAAATTTCCAGGAAAAACCTGAAAAATGTCAATAATCATAAAAACAAGCTGTTTGGCCTGCGAAAAATACGTACCTGCCAACGTTGATTACGAGCGGATCAGTGCGTCTCGTTTTTCTCTTCGATTTGAGAGGTCACGGGCCTAAAACGGACTTACGGATCAAAAGTTATGTCTGTTTTACTGAAACCCTTTTCGTCACACAAAAAAATTTCGTTCGGTCCAAAAATTCCGCTCGTTCGATCGCTTGTTCGATCCGCTCGTTCGATCGCTCGTTCGATCCGCTCGTTCGATCGCTCGTTCGATCGCTCGTTCGATCGCTCGTTCGATCGCTAGTTCGGACCGCTCGTTCGATCGCTGAGGTTTTCCGCTCGTTCGATCGTTGAGGTTTTCCGCTCGTTCGATCGTCTAGTTCGAGTCCGCTTGTTCGATCGCTGCGATTTGTCACTCGTTCGATCCAAACTATTTTCCACTCGTTCGATCGATACGTTTCTCCTCTCGTTCGGTGCAAGCGTTTTTCACTGCTGCGACAAAAAAAAACGAACTTTTTGGATCCCAAAACGAACCAACAAGTCGTCTTTGCCTTTCTCTTTGAATGAGCCGAATCAAAACAAAAGTAACAATTATGCCGAGTGATGCAACAACCAAATCTGCCGAATTCAATATGCTTACCACACAAAAAAAACCACGAAATCCACCCGAGGCGATTGATACCAATTGTAGGTTCCGATTTAATGCTTCACTTCATAACCCGAACCACGATTCAAGAAAAGAGATAGAGAGAGATTCGAAATTAGAGAGAGACATGAGAGAGAGTTGAGAGAGAAAAATGAAAATTTATATTTTTAGAAAAATAAAACTAGATATTTTCATATGAAAATATCTATATATATATTTAGATATTTTAGAAAATATCTAAATATATATATACCCCTACACATTTAATGTGACGCGCGGGATATATAACTAGGACCCGGGCTCGGGTTTTGCTTGGGATTAAACCCAAAACATATACAATATTATATTATCTATCGAGCCCGATTCCCGATAATATTTAATTACAACATTAACTAATTAAAGACCGAAGCTCCATCGTAGAGTGACCGAGCTTCCTTATTCGACTCAATAAATTGAGGCTAACATGAAGACTCAACAAGCCCTTAATGCTACTGTTCGCTTCGTCAGAACAGATAATGGAACGGAGTTTGTGAATAAGACACTCGACGGATGGTTTGAGAGTGTTGGTATTTCTCATGAAACGAGCGTACCTCGGTCTCCACAACAGAACGGCGTTGTCGAAAGACGGAACCGAACTATATGAAGCTGCTCGGTACATAGGCTCATCATTGCGAAAGCTCCACTGTTCCTATCTTAAGCTGTAGCACCTAGCGTGTATAACCTTAATCGATCTCTAGTACACACGCTTCATGGAAAGACCTATTATGAACTGCTGAAGGGAAAGAAACCTAATCTCCAATACTTCCGAGTGTTTGGATCTCTGTGCTATCCTACCAATGACTACGATGATGTTGGTAAACTCAAGGCGAAAGCAGATATAGGTATCTTTGTTGGCTATGATCTACCCACCAAGAGGCGACGAAGCTACAACAAACGATGCGCAAGAGTCAGGAAACCGTTCATGTTGCCATCGATGAAGCATTACCGAAGGTTTGACGTCTGTCCAAACCAGTTCAGGCCTCGCACCTCAACAAATGACTTCTGTGCCAAACAGTACAGAACTCGAACTTACTGCTTTACAGTCAGGACGCAGCCGTTCTGCACTAGTAAAAGACCCAGAACCACCTAGTGTCCCTCCTACAAAGAAACAGGTAGACGATTTGTTTCAATGGTTTGATGATGATGAGGTTGTTCCGATACCTCCGGTTGTTCCGATAACTCCGGTTAATGTTCCTGCTGCCCCGGCACCCGAGAATGCCAATGGTTCACCTTCCACAACAGTTATCTCAGAAGGCGCTCCTGCAGTTACTGAAAGCCTCTTACCTCATCAAGTACCTCTACCAGACACTAGTGATTCTGATGTTGAAACACTGTTCGATCACGTTGACAGTAATGTGTTTGACACCTATAATGCTCCTGAAACCGATTCAGAAGCATCTCCTTCCAACTCTGTCAATATCGATGTTACTCCCAACAACCAATTACCTCACGTGCAAAAATGGACTCAAGCACATCCGCTTGAAAACATTATTGGGGATAAAGACCGACCCGTCTCTACCAGGAAACAGCTAGAAACCGACGCAATGTGGTGTTTCTTCAATGAATTCTTAACTCATGTTGAACCAAAGACTTACAAGCAAGCCTTAGAGCACTCGTGCTGGATTGAGGCTATGCAGGAAGAAATTCATGAGTTTGAACGTCTAGATGTTTGGATACTTGTACCCTGTCCAGATAATATTCTTATCATCCCGCTCAAATGGATTTTCAAAATTAAGTTGGATGAATATGGAGACGTCTTGAAGAACAAAGCTCGGTTAGTGGCAAAAGGATATCGTCAGGAAGCTGGTATTGATTTTGAGGAATCATTTGCACCGGTTGCTAGATTAGAAGCGATCAGACTCTTCATTGCTCACGCAGCAAGTATGAACATGGTCATCTTCCAGATGGACGTGAAAACCGCCTTCCTCAACGGCGAACTGAATGAAGTTGTCTATGTTAGTCAACCAGAAGGATTTGTAGATCCAGAGCATCCATCGCATGTGTACCGTCTCAAGAAAGCTCTCTATGGGCTTAAACAAGCTCCACGTGCGTGGTATGACAAGCTATCAGCGTTTCTAATCAAGTCAGGATTTACAAAAGGCGTGGTCGATCCTACACTCTTCACGAGAAAAGCAGGCAAACATCTTCTACTGGTACAAATATATGTAGATGATATTATCTTTGCCTCTACTAACCCCAAAGCCTGCAAATTATTTGCTTTTGAAATGAACTCAACTTTCAAGATGTCGATGATGGGACAAATGTCATTCTTTTTAGGATTACAAGTTTCTCAAAATCCCAGAGGCATCTTTATCAACCAATCCAAATATGCTCAGGAAATCTAAAAGTTTGTTGTGACTCCTGCACACCCATGTGACGCTCCCCATGGCGGAGGTCCCAACCTTGATGATGATAAGAGGAGGAAAGCTAATTGATCCCTACACGATTTCGTGGTATGGTTGGCTCCTTATGTATCTTTGCATCAAGACCTGACATAGTATTGGCTGTGTGTATGGTGTGCAAGATACCAGGCTAAGCCCTACTGAAATGCACCTTACTGCTATAAAGCGGATCTTTCGATACCTTAAAGGAACCATTCACATGGGTCTGTGGTATCCGAAGGACTCCGGCTTTGAACTAAAAGCTTTTGCAGATGCTGACTATGCAGGATGTCATGACACACGGAGAAGTACTTCTGGTTCAGCTCAATTTCTTGGACATCGACTTGTTAGCTGGGTCCATACAAAAAGCAAAAGTATCGCCATCTCCACTACAGAGGACTGAATACATCGCCCTAAACAGGAAGCTGTCGCAATTCCTCTGGATGCCTCGTCAACTGCGAGACTACGTGGATGTGCGTTCAACACAATTCCGATGTATTGTGACAACCAAAGTGCTGATTGTCTCTATGCGGTAATTGTGGTTCAACATCTCGCGCTCCAAGCACATTGATATCCGTCACCACTTTATCAAAGAGCAGGTGAAAGGAAGTTGTTTGAGTTGTAATATCGTGGAGACAACATACCAACTGGCTGACATCTTTACGAATCCATTACCGAGAAGTGCTTCGCAACACTACCCCCCCCCACTGCTTGTAGTTTAAACAAATTGTCACCATAGACTCATGAAGGAATTAATATTGATTTTTCTACAAGATGAGTCTGTCTCGGAGTAACCACGTGTTTCAACATTGTATCATGTATAATTACAAATAATCAGTTAGAGTAAGTATGGCCTTACATTATTTTAGACTGTAAACCCGGTCTTAACCCAGACATTTTATGTACGTTTTCATGCATTATCGCTTACAGACAAGGAAGTTTGTCATAAGCCCCGAACCATTTTTTCTCATAATACAACCTTGTTTTATCAAACAGGTTCGGGTTAACCAAATCAAACATGCCACGGTCATTGTTTGAGGGGAAATCAGTAATACTAACGTTGTGCAGGTCAAAAGGTCGCACTGTTGCTGATGTCCTATTGCTGCAAGTGATTGATACGACCAACTGGTTACAGAGGCTCAGACAGGTTGGCAGTATCATTCCTGTCTGGGTATCTCTAAAAGGTCTTGTTCAATTGCTCACTTGAATTTTTTGTGCTATGTCACCTCACTCGATACTTTTGAGGGGGACAGATTGATACATTGTAAGTCCAATCTAGAATCAAAAACCATTCACAAGTTTCATACTATCTGACGGGGGAAGAGAATGTGACTTAAACATGTAAAAACCGGATATTTAATATTCGATTGATTCTAAAATGCAATCGCTATCCATGCTTGGCTAAACATATTTTGATTATCGACGCACATGTGTAGGGGAGCATAATGTTAATATGATCAAAAAATGTCAAGGTACCAAAAGTTTGTGTTATACACACATACATCTTATAAATGACAAAGAGAATACGTTTGTTTCATGTTCGTGAAAGTGATCTATGTGGTGAATAGGAGGGCGGAGTGTATGGCGGGAGGGGAGAGATGTTGTACTCCAGGATTCGTAGAATGCTCCAGCGCTGGTCTTGCGGACTTCGCTCCACTAGTGAAGTGGATTTCCCATACAAATGTAACTTGTTACAAGTTTGGATTTCCCCAAGGCACTACATATCTTTCGGGATATCTATTTTAAAACATCATCAGAAGCATCTGATTTAAACCTTTCGTTGTCCCGTAAAACAAATTTTATAAGCACATTGAATGATTTTTTCAAATCTTTTTTGCCACAGGCCTTCGTACGGACTTAAGTATTGAAAAGTAAAACGTCTAAAAAAGGAAATTATACGGTATAGTCAGCAGATAGTAACTGTACTGACTCAACTCTTTACCAATCTATTATAGAAATACTTATAAGTTGTTAGTCTCGTCCATCTGGTCTAGAGAACGGCGAGAACATTAGGGACTCTGATACTAGGTATTAGAGGCACTAGCTTGTCACGTGCCCGGAAAACCTGTCAAGTAGGTTCTTTGAATGAATCTTCTGATCACAGGTGCAGGATTCAACTGTAATCATTGATCCTCACGGGAATCAGGGATAATGTAACCGACATATTGAGTATACGTCTATACTCGGTCCCCTTCAACATATAAAAACCTTTGTGGGTTTCACAAAATGTTTTTCTAGAAACACAGTAAGTGATTTTACATAACAAAATGTTTTTGTCATTGGTGACTAAATTGTTCTATGATAGCGAATGACGACTCAAAGTTTTGATGCAGAACATGTGGCTACATATCCATACCACAGTATCTGAAGTAATCAAGAAAGCTTACATACAAAGCTTCCGCACAATCTCTGAACAGCGCATTCAATGTCTCCTCAAATACTAAAAGTTGTAATGATGGAAGAGATACATCATCAAAGCTTTCAAAAATTCCACAGATATGAGCCATGTTGGAGACCTTAAAGATCAGCGTATGGCAAAGTCAAAGTGAAAGAAGATCACAAAGTAATTCAGAGAATTAAAGCTTAAACAAGTCAAAGATCAAGATCAAGTCATCACATCAAGTTCTGAAGATCATGATCAAGGTGTTAACGTTTGAATTACCAAAGCACAACAAGTGAAGTACCCTATCAACAACGAGCTAAAGAGACAAGCACGAGTGAGCTAACTTCTCATGACCTCCATCCTCGTGGGGAGATTGTTAGGTTTCACATAGAATGACCCGAACAAAGAAGCTTCGTCACTCGAAGATGCAAGACAAAAGTCTAGCTCGAAAGAACTATATTAATTAATGTTTATTATGTATACGGGCCAAGATGTAAAAAGCCCAAAAGAAAGAGCCCTCAAAGACCAAATCCATCAGTATAAATACACCTAAGTTTAGTCAAAATTAGGCTTAGCCAACTCAATTATTATTTTTCATCTAATGGCTTAGTAGCAGAACTTGTTCTTTCAATAAAAGTTCTTTAATGTTTAATCTTTTGTGCTATTGATCTTGTGATTAATCTATGAAATGATCTAGGGATCCTACACTTGTCAACATTCCAATCAGGATCAGTAGGTTCTTAAGGTTTTGTTAGTTTGGTGAACTAGTCACGTTTAGATGCAACCTTCTCCTTGGGTTCTACATCATCATTACCCAGGTTCTCCTCTTGATCTTGTGGCATGTCCAATCTGCAACCTCAAACTCTGGTTCCTCTGATTGAACAGACTCTTACCCAAAGATTTTGATAAGACTGACGCCGTTTGGCGAGAGCTAGACTACGATTCTTAGGCTTTAGAACCTTTGTGCTGATTCTCGCATCCTTGTTAGTCTCTCCTCTTCTTCAACCCTCAGCACAAAGAAAAGAAAATTTAAAAAAAAAAAAAAAAAACTAAAATCCACGGAAGGATCTTCATCTTTATCTTTATCTTTGCGGCTTCTCTTCAACGAATACACTTTATCATAAGTAGAAGAAGATAAATTTGTTGTCCAAATTACATACAGCATATTTTATCTTTATAGCAATCTTTAGTTCTGAGCTGCCAGATTAAGATTCACTTTTATCCCTTATTCTCGATCAAAAATCTTCTATCAACTCAAATTCTCTAAGCGATTGCAGCAGCCTCATACAAAATTGTGGTTGATAAGACTCCATGCTAGAACAACATGTTTAAGTGACTCATTAATCATGTGTTGGATCTCTAGAGGAGCAAAGTTAGACACATTCTATGGCACTCATCTAAGGAAGTTGTCCTCTTGACTTGCTATAGTGATCCATGCAGTGCAGTGCTGCCAAGAGTAAGTTTATAATTTTCATCTCTGGTTGCTCCCAGCTTCGCATATATATGTTCATCAACTAAAGCCGTCACTTGAGTTTGGAGAGGATCCTTTTTGAGCTCAGAAACATCTTGTTCATAAATGTTTGACACTGTTGCGAGTTGGAAATTGCTGGAAGACTGATGCGAACTTAGAAGATGTAGATTGAGGAATTGCGTAGCTTCATCAGTTTTGTGTGGAGGTGGGGAGCTGATAATAAAGTGTGTGGATGAAGTGTATGACTATCATCGATGTTGTGGGATGACAGGGAGATTACATGGTGAAGATTCAGATATAACCGAGACAGGTACTGTGAGGAGTGTGGGTGTCTGCTGGCTTGGTACTTCATGATGAACAGGAACGTCCAATGGAGCAAAAGAACCAATTCAGCTCCTGTAGTGGGAATATCTGAAAAGTTTAAGAATTTAGCTACCAAGTCAGATGAATGAGAAGAGCTAGAAACTGGAACTTCAGTCTTCTGCAAAATAGTAGAAAGTGTCACATGAGCATCTTTTATGACTTGAGAGATCTCCAGATTTCCATTCCCTTGTAGAATGTTAGTCATTGCAGCATCGGTACCCTCCTCTTGAACAAACCATTTATCAGTATCAACTGTTCATGTCCATTCTTATATCCACAACATCGTAATAGTCAGACTAGGCTAGTATAATCCATCTCTTCATCCTCATCACCTCTACTTTATCAGCAACCTTTGTTTCATCTTCATCATCAGAATCGTTAGACGGAGTTTTAACAATCTCCTCCTCCTCTTCTTCTTCATCATCTTTAATCTTTTCTTCATCTTCTTCTTGATCAGACTCGGAACCAGATTCATTAGTTTCATGCTCGAAGTCTGACTTATTTTCATTATCTGATTGTGTTTTGTCATCATCATTGTATTTTTCTTGATCACTTCCTTCACTTCCGGAGTCTTGATCATTATTGTTGTCATCTTCATCATTTTCCCAAGACTCAGCTTCACATTCAATGATATCTTTCTTCCGTCAGACTCGGGAACCCCTGGGATTAACACGCGCATTCCGTCTTAGTAATAGGTAGGTTTAATTATTGCAGGCACTGGAGTAGGATTTGGTAGCATACCAGAACCACTTGATGAGTCATTGTGAAAGTCCCCCTCATCGACTCTGCCGTGGGGAACGGCGGAGCGCGTGGGGGCGGGGGGGGGGGGGGGGTGGGGGGGGGGGGGGGGGGTGGTGCGGGGGGGGGCGCATTGCCCAAATTGAGCATCTTCTTTGAATCCACAAAGACAGCAGTCATTCTGGACTCTAGCAACATCTACCTTTTCCTTCTTCTTAGACAGTGGTATCTTAGGATTTTCTCTAATAACAACACCTCTTTCTGGAGCTTTAGTAGTCTTCTTTGCAGGTCTCTTTACTCTCTTTGACTTTCTTGTGGGTTTTCTTCAGTTGAAACTGGACAGTATGATTTAGGAGAAGTTGGTTTCTTGAACTTTTGTGCCTTTTTAGGACGTGTAGCACCTGAAGCAAAACCAATGTAAGTCTTGTATGCTTTGGTTTCCTTCATCTCAAGACTGGTTAAAGAATCAAGAAGTATAGCACCATAGATTTGAGTTTCTTCTTTAGCAGAGACAAATCTCAAAGTGTTTATCAGATAGTCATCCCTGGAGGTATGCATGCCTATCTTGTTTCTCCTAGAGACTGTCTTGTCTTTGGTAAGGAAGTAGTGAATGATAACTTTGATGAATCGAGGGTAGTACATCTTCTCTTGCTTTTTGTGACCTTTGTTTTCAATCTTTTAAGTGAAATCTTCTCACAGTAGTTCAACATAGTCCACATTCTTCTTATAGTACATTCTCCAAAGGATTTGTGCTCTAGAAATACAAAGCTTATCAAGACCGGCTGTCTTTTCAAATAGACTTCTGTTGATGATAGTAGCAAAGGTTCTCCAAGGTTGATGCATCTGATCAACAACAACATCAGTGATTGACTTGATTTCCCCAGTATGACCCAGTTCTTTGAAGAAAGATACAATATCTTCATCAGTGGGAAGTTCATCAAATTCTTGACCAGGTACTCTAGGGAAGATCTGAAAGATATCTTTGAAAGTTTCCAAATTGAGGTAGAATTTCTTCTTTTTGTTCATTCTGAACCTGTAAGAAGTGTCATGCTTGTGGATAGAATCCCATAATTAGTGCATATAAACCTCTAGAACATCTGCAGTGATGAGAAATGCAGAATAGCACGGAGTGAGAGCAAGAGCATCCAGGATAACTTGAAATGTGGGTTCTCTCTGAGTCTTTCTAGGATTGATTCTCCCGTTGCATTTTCCAATCTCCAACCTTTTCTCCTTTGGGACTAGTTCAAGATCAAGTCTGGCTTGTTGAGCAGTAATGGAAGACATGATTCTGCTAAGATTTGTCACAGAAAATTCATATATAAACAAATAAATATTTCACTTAAGGACAATCTAGA
>BQNB010087661.1:1216-18899 GCA_026074375.1 Tanacetum coccineum | reverse complement strand
TCTTCATAGCCAGAATTAATATCTTCAAAGCCAGTACTGACTTCTGCTTCAAAATCTAAGCCAGTATTAATGTCTTTTCCCTTGGACTCTTTTCTCCTCTTGTATCTTCTTCCCTTATCAACTGACTTTGGCTTTTGAGAAGCAACCTTTGACAGAGTTTTAGCTGCTTCCAGGGTTGTAGGGCTTATATCTTTAATTTGTTCTTCATTTGAAGCACTGACAGTAGTCTTTGAAGGGGTAACAAAACCTTTTACCAAAGAAACCAGAGGATCATCATCTAATTCTTTAATTTTCCTCCCCTGAGCCTCTGTTTCTTCATTTTTTGAGTCAGACAAAACAACCTTCTTGGTCTTTCTCTTCAAAGCCACCTCTAATGTCTTCACTCTGTCCACCAAGGTAAGAATAGCTTTCCTAAAAGTTTGTTTTGTATCTTTGAGCTCCTTCTCCAGGCTTCCAATCTTTGATTCTAATTTTGGTACAAGCACCATCAATTCCTGTAGTTTCACATTGTCCTCAACACTCCTAGAAGTGTAACCTTCTTGTGAAGGTATCTCATGAGACATGAGTGGAGACTCATGTATGTTACCACTGTCCAACCCTGCATCTAAGCCAGAGGTTATAGTGGTAGCTCCCCAGTGTCAACTTCCACACCTGTGGTAGTTGCCTCATCTGCTACAATGGTTGGAGTAGGACCCTAAGACTGAGGAATATCAGGTTCTTGTCTATAAGGTGACCTAGGGGGTGAGGATGTTTGTTGTGTTTCATCAGTAGTAAGAATGGTGGGTTATGATGTTGATGGAATAGGATCAAGGGGGGTTGGGATCCAGCTAGGATTGTTGATCCTTCACCTTGAACCTGAGCTGCTCCTGCCATCATTACAGGCAGCAATGGTACATAATCACCTGCATATCCTCTTCTTATATTTGCAAAAATCTTTTTAGTTAGAATTTTAGGCAAATATTTTCCAGTGTTAGAAGTAGTTATTTCCAAAACCATTTGTAAAAATCCGGGATACATTAAAAACTTAGTAGGACTTTCAATATTATGAACCATCCCATCAAAAATCAGTTTGGAAAAGTTATAAATCCTATTACTAGATAGACAGATCAATGCAGTAGCTAGAGGACTACCAAATTGATCTCATCCACCAGACTTAGGACTTATGCAGTGTAAAAGATGATGGATTATAAATTTCCATTGGGGTGCAAAATTCTATTTCCAAAAAGTGAATTTTCCTTCAGAAACATACCCTAGTGTTTCTAATCCAGCATATATATCAGCATCAGGTAAATTACTAATACCTGCTGCATCTGCCAATTGAAGGTTTACTTCTGACAGATGCCTCAGTAATAGTATATTCCTTATTATCCAAATGCTAACTAATTCTTGAGTCCCCATACATGTTCCTGACTGAGCATTCTGCCCGAATTGTTTGACTAGGGAATCATAGATAGTGGGATTATGAGTTAAGGCATACCTTAGAGAAGTACCTTTGAGAAAATCCACTATCTCAGTGAAACCCACACTTTCATTGGGTTTCTTAAGAAAAGCGACCATGTTATGCTTGTTTGAATACTTTAAAGTGGTCATCTTGAGTTCTTGAAGAATAGAAGTTGTGAATAATTGTAACACCCCCATTTTTACATATAGCAGCGAAAGCTAATCTGGGGTATTACTTCAAGGGTACAACAGTCATAATCATAGAAAACGAATCAAAAGAGTCGTTTTTGAAAATAAGTTATCATTCATTATTTCTTCAGAGTTTTTAAAAACGAGAGGTTTCCAGAATATAAAATACAAAATTATGATGATAACGGTTTTTTCCATCTCGTGTCCTGCGACACTCCGTGCCATTAGTATTACCTGAGATAAAACTTTTAATACAGTCCAACACAAAGGTTTGATTGAAATCCATAGGATACTGTAAATAAATTTGATGCAAATGCGATATTTGGGTTACTGAGTTGATATACACCCAGTATTGAAAATATAATTTATTATTGCCATTAGCTCATGAATCCGATGCCTTAGGTTATAATGATAATATTGCCCCTGCGGGCACCTTTGCCAAAATACCCGCGTGATTTCTAATGATGTGCAATTGGTTATCGTTACTGGATACACCAACGGGGAGTCCAGCCCAAATAGATCTATTCACATCATTCACGCTTACTACGGAGAGTAATTAACGGTTCATGATTATGGGGACTTAAAGGCAAAGCAGTTACTTAGGCAATAGTAAATTGAAATAACATACAGAAATAATTGCATTCATGTTTATAGCATGTATCCCCCTCGCGGGTTTATAAAAAGATTGAAATGCGAGGCTATGAACTCACCTGAACAGTTATAGGGAAATTGATAGCTAATGTATAGGGAATGAAAGTAACGGCTTCAACACGGCAATCACAGACAACCTGGGTTAATATATGGCAAGTCTTAGTTTGATTGTATAAATAAGTTTTTGGATATCGATGTGGTTTTGATATAAAAATATCATATCACCGTTCGGCCATCATATTTAGAAGTCATTTAGTTAAACGTATTGTGGATCTAGGGCACTTTAAATCGTAAACCCAACAACTCAGACAGAACATAGGTACCAAGATGAAACTTCTTAATATTAAGCTCCCTAGTAGTGAGGTAAGATAAGGATTCGTACATGATTTTTTGAAAGCACATCGATGGTGAATGATATAATGATTAGAACATAAGCATTTTAAGCCATAGTATTCAAAATCTTGAAATGATTAACACGAGGAGCGTTTAATAAAAGTTATGTCTGGTAATGTATTTGATATAATTTACACTGTTTTCAAAATGTTACATTTTTATGACCCTGGGGTTTGGAAACTGCAAAGACCCTTGGGGATTGCATTTTTATGACTTTGGTCCTTCAACTTTTTATTGATATACCAGTAAACCTTATACTTTTAAAAAGTACATAATAGACCCCTATAGTTAAACTTTGATAAAATGACACTTTTAGTCCTTTTAGTTATAAGTTTCTGACATTTTACGTGATAAATACCCCTTGCCCCCATTTTTTTTGGTTTATAGAATAAACAAAACATTCCAAATTGCCCATGCAAGCTTAATTTAACAATTCAAATAGCCTGTTAAAAGATAGTAACAAACTAAAATAAGAAGATATTAACACAACACAATTTAATTTAAACGATACGTTTAAGTTAAAAGGTAAAACGGGTCAAATTAGGGTTTCAAAATGAAAACGCATGGGTTTTAAGGTCAAATTCACTTATGACTTATCAAAGCACTTATTTTAACATTATAATAGCTTATTAGGATTGATTATAACAAAAGTTTATAAGTTTAACTCATAGTTTAAGTAAAAACATGAAATTAGGGTTTCGGGTGTACGGTTTTGGATCAAAAAGGCATAACACTTAGGTTTTTGAGGTCAAAGCTTATATTATGATTTTAGCAAGTAACATATGAACAATATGACGTTACATAGCAGAATATACTGCTTGAGAACCTGGTTTAAGCTTATAGCTTGGAAACGTGTCAGAATCGGGACTTTCGCTTCGTACGGCTAGAGTAACGACTCTTGGGCTTCGTTTCTTGGTTTCTTTTGCTTCCTTTCTGTAACTTGATACTTCTTAAGAATCAATTAGAATTCATAATGAGCAAGGAGTAAGCTACTAAATGGTTATAGAGGAGGAAGGGGGTGGTATTAAGAAGAATGAACACACAATGCCCCTATTCTATACCCAATAGAAGGTAATAATGAGTAACAAGCCTTAATATCTGATCTAGACACATAGAGGTCCAAGTTTAGGGAGGGTATAAGCGAAAAATGAAGTGTGGAGGTCTAGGAAACTAGGTTGAAGGATGTGGCTTCATCCTTTGCTGCCGCGGCTGAAGAGAAGAAAAAGAAGGCCATGTGCTTCTCAAATTTGACCAAGGCTTGGTCCAAGTAGGTGCATAAGCTGCTTGAAGGTTTCTAGAAGAGTTCTTAGGTGGGATCATCTTGGCACATGGTAGCAATTTAGAGGGGTTAAAATGGTCATAGAAGCAAACCGGGTCTATTTTGGGTTCGACGGGTTCTTCAAAGGTTTTAACAAGGTACATTGTGTTATAAATGATTAAGGAATGATGAAATAGGTTGTTAAGGTCTGGGATTAAAGTAATTAGCAAAGATTAGCAATTCGTTTGGGTTAAAACGGATTAGAATTGAAGAAATGGGAGTACGGGTTCAACTAGGGCTCGTTTAGGGTTTTCTTGACTTTCTTGGCTTATATTTTGCATACTCTTGATTAGGAATTACGGAAAAACAAACCCTAGGCTTATAAAAAGTATTTATCAAATGAAGTTTGGTCGTTGGATTAGTTTATAATGGTTTGAAAATAGAAACGGGTCAAAGTAACAATAGGAGCATAAATAGGGTTTCTGGATTCCGTTTTATGGTTTATTCCTATGCTTTTGATTTCTGTACATTTCCAAGTTTAATGAAGAAAATGATTTATTAAACTCATTTTATAGGTTTACAATGGCCCTTGGTTGGTTATTTGGGATTAGAATGGTTTAAAACGAGTAAACGGGTTAAATGAACCAATTAGGTACATTTAGGGTTTCTAGGATATGTTTTACGTACAAGTGAAGTAAAATGATGAAGTAATGATGAAATAATGTTTGAATAGGATTGATATGATTGTAAAATAAGTTTTACAAACTTATTTGAGTGTTGGTTTGGTTTACAATGGATAAAAGCCAAGAAACAGTCCTGGTTTATGAAACTAGCTCGGTTTTATGGTTTAGGGTTTTTGAATTATGGTTTTGAGTGCAAAAAGATATATGGAAAGCTTATGAATTAGAAATATTTAGGTTTACATCTTGTAAAATGAGTATATTAGCTTGCTTACAAGTGATAGTGAAGAGATGAGAATGAAAATGGAGGTAAAACGGCTATTTTATGGATTGAGCTTAAAAGAGAGATTTATACCATTGAGCTTTTAAAGGACTTGTACTTGATTTAAAGAATTTATATATTTCAAATGAGATGTATATATTACATGTACATAGATATAGTAGCTTGTGCATTCACTTAAGGAGTTAACCTTATCATGAGTGTTCGGGTTTAGGGCATCCGATAAATGGGTTTAAGGCCCGATTTGTTATGATGTTGCAATTGTATCTTTTTAGGAATATTGTACCTTGTAATAAATGAATACTAGATACAGAAACTTGGATATGTTTACTGAGTTTGCTTGACATATAGTGAAGATAGGATTCCATATAGTAGGTTGTTTGAGTCCGTTAACTTGAGTTATGCAGGTTAAATTGGCATATTGAATAGTTTGGCAAAGTAATGTAATTAATACAGCAAAAAATTTCCGAAAAAGGTGAGTTCATATATAACTTATATATTGATACATCATCAAACTTAATAGATTGGGATATTTACATTTAATGAAAATTGTGGGTTTGTATATAATAATCGAAGTGGAGATGTTGGGTATGGATCGTTAAGTAACTAAGTACTGTAAAGAGGGCAATTAAATTAATATTGATAGTAAACAAGGTTTCGAATTGTATCACACTCTAGAAAAAGTAGTTTCTTTATAGTAAAGAAAGATGTGTTAATGAATAAAATTCAGTAATTATCCAAATAGGAAACCTATATGAGAGGTAATTGCCATAAAAATCTCTAACGGTAATATTTAAACAGGGAAAATCAATTTCCCTCACCAGTACCAACGGTCATCTACCGGTATTAATATTGGTCTCCAAATTTAAGTTTTAAGCGTACCATATTAATATGACATGCAGTATAACTTATGTCCTACCAATATAAACTTGTAGCCCTACCAGAATTAACTTGTAGTATACCATAAGTCTCTTTTCTCTAGTAGAAATAACCTATACAGACCAAGATATGTGAAAAGCTACCAGCACATCTCCCATCCATCCTCAAATCCATGCTTTTCCTGAAAAAGTTAGTCCAAAAACAAGAAAAATACTACAAGATGTTTTTATAAGGCAGTATTAACCTGAACTAAACAAACATAGACTACCAAGAATTAATACCCCTAGTAGATTAATTCTCCAACAAGTACAAACCCTTTACAAAGTAACCTCCCCTTCAAAATATAGATACAGATTTACCATCCCAATGTAACCACCAAAAAGTTAAATCTTGTGACATAAATCCCTCAATTGTAGCTATAGATTTAACATGCCAATGCTAACAATTAAGAAGTTGAATCTTGTGACATCAAATCCTTTGGTAAGAAGGTCTGCAACATTATGGTTAATGTGAATCTTGACAACTTCTATCCGTCTTTTCTCATAGCAATCTCTTATGAAATGAAATCGAATCTCAATATGTTTGGTCCTGGAATGAGCAACAAGATTCTTGATAACACTTATAGTTCCATAAGACTTGCCCACAACAATGAGCAGCTGCAACATATTCTACCTCAGTAGTAGAATTTGCCACAATTGTCTGCTTCTTGCATTGCCAAGAGATTAATCTTTTACCAAGAAATTGATAGCCACCTGTTGTTGATTTTCTGTCAAGGCTGGCTCCTCCATAGTCAATGTCTGAGAAAGCTTCTAGATCAAAAAGTGAATCCTTAGGATACCATAACCCTACTTTGGTTTGATGTTTGAGGTACCTAAAAATCCTTTTTACTGCATTTAAATGTAAAGCTTTTGGTGTGACTTAAAACCTAGCACATGCACAAACAGCAAACATGATGTTTGGCCTTGATGCAGTTAAATACATGAGAGAGCCAATCATATACATGTAGACATGTACATCTACATCTTCACCATCTTCATCCTTGACCAGTGGTTTATTAGATTCAGTAGGAGTAGTAGATGTTCTGATGGACCAAAAATCAAACTTTTTTAAGGTGTCAGCTACATACTTGTCTTGACTTATAAAGATTCCATCAGGTTGTTGCTTCACCTATAGTCCTAAAAAGAAAGTAAGTTCACCCATGGAGTTCATCTGGAATCTTTTGTGCATACATTCTTCAAATTCAGTACACATAGACTGCTTTGTAGAGCCAAATATGATGTCATCCACATATACTTGGACTAGCATAATATCTCTCTTATTCTTCTTGATAAACAATGTTTTGTCTATGGTACCTCTTCTGAAACCATTCTCCATCAAGAAAGAAGAAAGTGTCTCATACCAATAATGAAACACTGATGAAACACTGAGTAAACACTATTGATTATGCGGAAACTAATCAACAATGCTAAGAAGAACAATAACAAATAACTTTATATTATAACTTGAATCTGCCTAGGTTACAAATTACAAAATCTTAGTTATGGCTGGTGTTTCAAGATGTTGACGTCTTTTGGGAAGGCATTCTATCAAATAAGGAACAATGTAGTAAGAATGACATCACAAGTTTAGAAAGGTAATACTTTAAAGAAATGTGATGCTTAAAATGCTTAGAGAAATGCTTATTTTTGGATTTTAAGCACTTAGAAGTTATGGTATGATTCATGAAGACGGAGATATAATGATGCATGGTGGAACATGATGATGAAAGAGCGATTATGGTTTGGAAACAATAAGATACGAAACGGGATTGCCTTTATAAATTACTTGCCTTCTTACTATACATTAGTCAAGAGTTGCAGCAGTTTTTATTTTATTACACAACATTCAGTGGCTAGGTTAATGCTATAACTATTCTAAGAGTTTGTTGATTCTGAGCTAGTAGTTGACATCCTAAAGATCTTCCTGATTTGTTTGGTGACGAGCTTGGATTTTCTCAATGATTTGTTCAAGATCGGAAATTTTGTAGTGAGCAAAGGCAATCTTATCCTTTTGCCCTAACGCTTATTTTGAATAGAGTTTTTAATTGAGTACGGATTTCCTTGAGTTCAGTCTTTAGTTCGTTACCATTAATACGTCTTTCTTCTATTTTCTCAATGCGGTGAAAAGAGAGTTTGTCTAAATAATTCAAGATATCTTTGATTTGTTCCTCGTGATGTTTTAGATGTATCTTAACTAAACATTTCCCTATTTCAAATATCTGAGGTGGGGATAGGAGTTTAAACTGAGGAAGTTGGTGATATCAATCATAGGTTTGATTCGAGATGAATTAGATAACGTAGCTTGAGGAAGAAGATGGAGTATGGATTTGCTCTTAGTAAGTAGGTAATAGATCTTCTGGAACAAAGAAATATCGGGGTCACAAATAGTAGTGATGGTAGAGTAATACTGGAGATGGAGTCAAAATAACTGGTGGAGTAATAGGATGTGGTGATGAAATAGGTAATTCCTTAGCATAAAAATGCATATGTACGTCCTTCAACAACAAGGATTAGTATTGAAAGATGGTGAATACTGTTGGGAATATATTATCTGGTTATCGGGGGGAGGGGGGGTTTTTCTGAATAGAGTTAAAAGAATGCTTCTGCTGAAGCTGGGAAATAATCCGGTTGAAAACCGAAGTATACGTTAAGAAAATTCATAGAGCGAACAAAAGCATCCTCAATATCGGAAGATAGAGCAGTTGGGAGAAGACATCGTTATGTTAAACAACTAGTTTATAAATAACATAAGTTATTTATGTAATAGGTATAATAGATATGTATAATTACCATAACTTGTCCGAAGTGTAGTGGCACGGAGGACTTAGATGGCTGAAAAAGAAATGTGGTTATAGTTAAGGTTTTGGACCTTCGTTCTCTATAACCATGGGCTGATACCAAATCTGTAACACCCCATTTTTAAAATATAGCAGCGGAAGCTGATCTGGGGTATTACTTCATGGATACAACCAATCATAATCATAGAAAATACAACTTTTTAAGAGCGTTGTGGGAAAATTTTAGTTATCATTCTTATAATCAGCTGTTTTTACAAATGCAGGGTCCCAAATCTAAAATATCAAGTATAAATGATAACAGTTCAGCCATCTTCGAGTTCATGCACTCCGTGCCGCAACTTGCTTAATTACCTGAGATAAACCTGCTAAAAGGGTCAACACAAAGGTTGAGTGAAATTCATAGTTGATATGTAATAATTGGAATACAGGTTTATTTATGAAAAATATTGGCATTACTGGATAATTATTGATCGGAGAACATTAAATAATCATGGGGAACTGTATTATCATGGGAAAATAGTTGATATTTTAATTATGGTTGTAGCAAGTCATTTATATTGGTAAATAATTGTAACGCATACCAATTATCATGGAAAATCAGGGTACATTATTATTGCAGCTAAGCTCATGACTTCAATACATTAACATGAAATTCACAGTTAGTGAATATGGTTAGGGACAGATGTCCCTCGTGCGAAAAGATATCTTGGCCAAAGGTTACCTATTAGGACAAATATAGTGCGTTTGGCGTACCACAAGCGAATGGGTATCCAACGGGAAGCCCGTCACCCCCAATAGTTCTATTCACAATATTTGTTCACTCGCAATGCAAGTAATTAATGATTCATTGATATGGAATTATGGCACTGGAAGCTACTTAGGCAATAATTATATTCTGGATAGCATAATGTCATGGATAGCATACATTTAGAAAACACTTACATTCATGGTTTATATCAGGTATCACAGGTTTATAAAGTATTCAAAGTTGGAATTATGGGGTTATGAATTCATTAAGCCTTTGAAAAGTAATCACATTGTTTATAAGATAACGAGTATGTAAAAAGAGTTTTATAACAAACATGTATCAACCTCGGGTTTTTTTTAAAACATTCAAAAGAATGCGAAAAAGCGAGGCTATGATGAACTCACCTGGTAGGTAGGATGTAATAAAATATTTCTGAACTGAAAGCTGACGTCTTTTCACAATTTAAACCAGGGAAGGTTGATTAAGTAAATGATTGTAAATAGCCACGTCACACAACCTTGAAGTAGAATTGTCAAGTCTTAGGAAGATTGTATTTAGAACGTTGGTTTAAGAGTTATGAGTTCGATTGAAGAATTTAGAAATCTATTGTATCACTGTTCGGGCCATTAATAATTCAGAAGTCATTCAGTAAACGTTTGAGGAGCTTAGGCACTTTAATCGTAAACCCAAACAACCAGTCAGAACGTTAGTCCAAGATGAAAATCATTTTAATATGAAGCTCCCATAGTATGGTGACGTACGATTTATAGCTTCCGGATGATTGGTTTTAAGCGTTTTATTCAATATCTGGAAATGTTAAGCACGAGAAGCGTTAATTAAAGTTATGCCTGGTAAGGTTTTAAACATGATTTTATACTTTTTCAAAATGTTTACATTTTAGACCCTAGGGATTGGAAAAATTGTAAGAAGACCCATTGGTTTGCATTTTTTACGTACTTTGGTCCTTCAAGCTTTTATTGATTATCAAAGTAAAACTTGGAGTTTGAAAATGTGACATAATAGTCCCCTATAGTTATAACTTGATAATGACTATTAAGCCCCTTTTGTTATAAAGTTTCCGAACGTTCGATATATACCCCTTGCTGGATTTAATTACAAAACATGTCCAAATTGCCATGCAAGCTTATTTAACATTTCTTCTGGACATTTATAAGTTTAATTTTTAAAACTTTTTTTTAAATATGAAGTTTTAACATAACACAGTTTAATTTAACGATTCGTTTAAGCTAGGAAGTAAAAACGGGTCAAATTAGGAGTTTCAAAACGTAATCGCGTGGGGGTTTTTAAAGTTCAATTCTTTCTTAATCATTAAATTGGTTATATTAACATTAGTTAAGCATGTTAGGTTGGATTAAAACAATATTTTATTTCATTATAAAATTTATTTTTAAGAAAAACATGAAATTTGGGTTTCGGGTGTACGGTTTTGGATCAAAATGGAAATTGAGCATGAATTGAGTTATGAAACTTTAACAAGAGTATATTTAGGATCATATGAACATTATAAAGGTGTAGGAGCAGAAGTAGAACATCCAAAACCTGGGTTTGAGCTTAAGGAGCAAAAAAATGTGAAACGGGTCAGATCGAGACTTTCAGCTTCGTTACGCGCTAGAATAACGACTCCCGGGCTTCGTTTCTTGGTTTCTTTTTCTTCCTTTCTATAGTTGAGCCTTATTAGGATCTCTTAGAATTCATATTGAGCAAAGGATTTGCTATATTAAGGGTTTATAGAGGAGGGGAAGTGGGGGATGAGAAAATTGAACGGTGTTATGGTTCTAATTTATAGGTAATAATGGGACCTTAATGCTTAAGGTATGCTTGAAATATGAGATGGGACATGTGTAAAATCTAATTAGGGATGTGGAGAAGCTAGTAGATGTGGTGTATAAGCTAGGATGTAGTAGTTTGGTGAGGTGTTGGGATTGGGGTATGCACGCGGCTTGAAGGAGGAAAAGCAAGCCATGTGCTTCTCAAAATTATCTGACCAAGGCCTTGTTTCCAAGTAGGTGCATAAGCTGCTTCTTATGATTCTTAGAGAGGTTCACATGGTTTTTGATTGGTAGCAAATTTAGAGGGGTCAAAATGGTCATAGAAGTAAATCGGGTCTATTTTGGGTTCAACGGGTTCTTCAAAGGTTTTAACAAGGTACATTGTATTACTAATATTAAGGAATGATGGAAATTAGGTTGTTAAAGGTCTAGGATTTAATGTACATTAGCAAAGATTAGCAATTGGTTTGGTTTTTAAAACGGGTTTAAAATAAGAAATTGGAGGTTAAGTACGGGTTCAAATAGGGCTCATTTAGGGTTTTCTTGACTTTCTTAGCTTATATTTTGCATACTTTTGATTAAGAATGATGGAATACAAATCCTAGAGCTTATATAAAGTATTATTAATGAATTTTGGTCGTTGGTTTAAGTTAAAATGGGTTGAAATTGAGAAAACGGGTCAATTTAGGCTACCCGTATTAAGGCACAATTAGGGTTTTCTGGATTCGTTAAGGTTTTTTAGGCTTTGATTTCTTGCACATTGCTAAGTTAATGATAGAAAATGATTTGTAAACTTATTTTATGAGTTTAAAATGGCCCTTGGTGGGTTATTTGGGATCAGAATGGTTTAAAACGAGTAAACGGGTTAAATGAACCAATTCGGTACATTTAGGGTTTCTAGGATATGTTTTACGTACAAGTGAAGTAAAATGATGAATTAATGATGAAATAATGATTGAATAGGATTGATATGATTGTAAAATAAGTTTTTACAACTCATTTGAGTGTTGGTTTGGGTTTACAATGGATAAAAGTCAAGAAACAGGTCATGGTTTAGAATCTAGCTTGGTTTTAGGTTTAGGGTTTTGAATTAGGGTTTTGAGTGTAAAAAGATGTATGAAAGCTTATGAATAGAATATTTAGGGTTTACATCTTGTAAAATGAGTGTAGTAACTTGCTTAAATGGTGGTGAAGAAATTAGAATGAAAACGGAGGTAAAACGGCTATATCATGCTTAATGACTTATGCATTAAGCTTTTAAGGATTCGTACTTTGAGTTGAAGAGATTTTATATATCAAATGAGATGTTATATTTCTTGTAAATATGCTTTAGTAGCTTGTGCATTCACTTTAGAGGTTAACCCTTCCATGAGATTAGGGTTTAGGGCATTCGATAATGGTTAAAAGCCCGTTTTGATATGATGTTGCAAATGGTACCTTTTAGAAATAATGTACCTTGTAATACTGATATTATGATATTGACTTGACATGTTATGATGTTTGTTTGAATTATATGAAGATAGGATTGCCATATGTAGGTTGTCCGAGTCCGTTAACTTGAGTTATGCAGGTTATATTGCATATTGAGATATTGGCAAAGTAATGTAATGTAATAAAGTGAAAAATTTCCCTAAAAAAGGTGAGTTCATATATAACTGATAGATTGTACATCATCTAACATAATAGATGGATATTTACATTTATGAAAATTACGGGTTGTTATATAAGTGACATATGGTTATTGATTAGCGGTGATGCTAAGGTTGTTTGCATATATTCACTGTCATATAGCACTATTGTCCACTGTTGAAATATTGGCACAGCTGTTGGGTTTAAGGTCAAACCTACGAGCTCACCAACATTATTGTTGACGTTTTCGAGTACCATTTTTAGGTGAAGTGAAAGAAGAATAGTTTGGTGATTGTGTTAGCATACTTAGAAGTATCCCGAGGGAAATTTCATGTGAAGTCTTGTTTGGTTGTTATTTGATTCTAGTATTTGGATGTTTTGGATTAAGTTTGGATTATGGACCCTTGTGAGGGCATTTGAATAATTGTAAGAGATTATGGATTTTAGTTGCGATTTGGGACATCACTCGTGGTTGTTCAAGGTTGATGGTCTTCATAGCACTTGAAGTTTATGCATTATAGTTTTCTCTATTTTGTATCTTGTGTTATGATTGATCATTATGTTGCATTCCCGAATTTCCGCCATTGTCAGGGTGTGACAGATTGGTAATCAGAGCCAATGTTATAGAGAACTAGGTGGATTGGCCTAGACTATAACCTAAGATTCGTCATTTAGTTGAGTATAGGATCTATGTGCGCGGTGTTCTGCTTTTGTTTCTTTTGTGTGTTCGCGGTTTGGTGATTTAGTTATGTCAGTCATTGAAATATGTGAGCTCAATATTAAATATGACTGGGAAAGGATGTGAATATAAGTACGCTGGCCAACATAGTTATAAGTGTATCACAACTCACTCATAATTAGTAACGTTGTTCACACAAATCGATGTGGACACCATAGGATGGTGTTATACGTATATCTTTATATATAGTAAGATATTCTATATATATGCCAGTCTTCCTGCCTACCTAACATTTCCCATGTTCTCCCTTGTATAGATAATGCTGCCAAGGATGAGGACTCGAAGTGCTGGCTGGCGTGTTGTCGAATCATTAGGAGGGGAACAGGTGTACGGGTTGGTAGAGGTGGAAGGGGTAGAAGACCTAGGGAAGGTAATGATGAGTGTGTTGATGATTTGAATGGTAAAGGAAATGACCAGGGTTTGGGAGCTAATACGGGTGTAGAAGGAGTCAATGGGAATATAGAGGAAGTCAATAGGGGAGCACCCGACTTCTCAACGATCATTGCCCAACAATTGCAGAACCTCTTACCTGACATGCTAGCTCAGGTTAGTAACTGAGGAAATGTTGGAAATCAAAATGGTAATGTGGTTAATGATAACATTCAAGAGAATGTTAGGAATGTGATAGTAAATGGCTACCTAGTTGGTTGTTCATATAAGGAGTTCTTAGCTTGTAACGCTAAGGAATATGATGGTAAGGGAGGTGCTGTTGTTCTTACTTATTGGATTGAGAAAATGGAGTATGTGCATGATATGAGTGGTTGTAGTGTTGACCAAAAAGTGAAATACACTGTTGGTTCATTTGTGGGTAAGGTTTTAACGTGGTGGAACTCTCAGATCTACACGTTAAGCCGGGAAGTTGCTATTAGTATGTCATAGAATGACTTTAAGTTTATAATGACATAAGAGTTTTGTCCTAGTCATGAGATGCAAAAGTTGGAATCTGAGTTGTGGAATCACGCCATGGCTGGGGCTGGCTATGCTGTGTATACTAATAGGTTTCATGAGTTGGCTAGGTTAGTTCCACATTTAGTAACTCTAGAGAGTAGGATGATTGAGAGGTATGTGTATGACCTTGCTCCACAAATCTGTGGGATGGTGGCAACAATAGAGCCAAAGACTATACAAAAGGTTGTACAGATTTCTGATGCACTGACCGATGAGGCTGTGAGAAATGGATCAATTAAGAAGGTTGAGAAAAGAGGAAATGTGATGGAACCTAGCAAGGATAGGAGTGGTAGGGATGATAATAAGAGGAAAAGGACTGGAAATGATTTTGCTACAACTATAAACCCTATGAAAAGAGAGAATATAGGTACTTGGCCCAAGTGTACCACTTGTAACTCCTACCATACACCCGGAGGGCCTTGTCGCACATGCTTTAACTATAACTGCCTGAGTCATTTGGCAAAGGATTATAGAGGTGTGCCAAGGAATGTAAATCCTATCAATGCTAGGAACCCAACTGTTAGGACATGTTATGAGTGTGGTAGTACCGACCATGTCAGGTCAGCTTGTCCTAGATTGAATAGGGCACAAGGACCTGAAGAAAATTGTCCAAATCAAGTTGCTGCTAATAACAGGGGTCAGAGTCATAGAAACAAAGGGAACCAGGCTAGGGGTAGGGCATTCATATTAGGAGCAGAGGAAGCTCGTCAGGATCCAAACATTGTGACGGGTACATTTACTTTGAACAATCATTTTGCCACTACCTTATTTGACTTTGGTGCCGATTATAGTTTTCTTTCCACTACTTTCATACCTCTGTTAGGCTTAGAGCCTAGCAACTTAGGTTTTAGATATGAGATTGAGATAGCTAGTGGGCAGCTAGTAGGGATTGATAAGGTTATTAAGGGTTGCAAACTAAAAATCGAGGGTCATGTCTTTGACATCGATTTGATACCTTTTAAGAATGGGAGTTTTGATGTGATTATAGGTATGGATTGGTTATCTAATTATAAGGCTGAAATAATTTGCCATGAGAAGGTAGTGAGGATACCACTACCGGATGGCAAGGTGCTTAGAGTATTAGGAGAGTGACCGGGAGAGAAAGCGAGATTTTTAATGGGTGCTAAGGCTGGTGATAAGAAACAAGAAGAGATTGTTGTGGCTAGAGATTTTCTTGAGGTATTCCCGAATGATCTATCTGGATTACTGCCTATTTAGGAAATTGAGTTCCGGATTGAGTTAACCCCTGGAGCAACGCCGGTAGCAAAGTCTCCTTATTGTTTGGCACCTTTTGAATTAGAGGAGTTGTCGGGACAACTCAAGGAACTCTAAGACAAAGGTTTCATTCGACCAAGTTCGTCACCTTGGGTAGTGTCGGTATTGTTCGTTAAGAAAAAGGATGGTTCTTTTAGGATGTGCATTGATTATAGAGAGTTGAACAAGTTGACTGTTAAGAATCATTATCCACTTCCTAGAATTAATGATCTATTTGATCAACTGCAAGGGTCGTAGTTTTTGTCAAAGATAGATCTTAGGTCTGGATACCATCAGCTGAGAGTGCATGAGGATGATGTTCTAAAGACTGCATTTAGAACTCGTTATGGACATTTTAAGTTCACTATAATGCCCTTTCGTCTGACTAACACACCAACAATATTCATGGATTTGATGAATAGGGTTTGTAGGCTTTATCTTGATAAGTTTGTGATAGTGTTTATAGACGATATCTTAATCTACTCTAAGACTCAAGAGGAGCATGTAGAACACTTAAGGTCGTCCTTAGAGACTGCTCAAAAAGGAGAAGCTGTATGCTAAGTTTTCTAAGTGTGAATTCTGGACTTGTCAAGATATATTTATAATTATTAATTATAAATATTTATCTATATTACTTAATCTAATTTGGTAAATGTAAAGTTTGTAATTACGAGTAATAGGATTGATATGTTTGTTGGGATATGTCGTCAACCATCACACCACTAAATTGTTTTGGGTAATTGTACAACACGTCTAAACTTTATGTATCAAACGTGAAATTGTTTTGGAATTGGCTGATTAAATTGGACATTAACAAGACAAGTCTTGTACGGACGTCGTTGCAATTTACTTGTGTGATTGAATTTGGTTGCTAACACTTGCATGAGGTAGTTCTCGTAGCCATTTTAGTGTCTTTTCCGTTGGGGGGAAAATAATACTCAAATCCATTTTGAAAATGTTTTTGAAATTGATTTGTCGAAATGCGGTTTTGTTTTTAGGATCAAATATGTGCTTATGGATTTGCTATGATGAATATTATGTTGTTGTTATGAATTATTTAAGCGGATGGTACCCTACCCATATTTGTGTGATTATTGGAGCGAATGGGTCGCCTTACCCAAGGTTTGTGATGGTCCTACCCTAATTTTAGTGCTCAGCCCCCGCACATAGGCCCTTTAGGTGCATAAGAGTGACATATTGTTATGATTAGCGGTTGATGCTAAGGTTGTTTACATATATTCACTGTCATATAGCACTATTGTCTATTGTTGAAATAGTGGCATAACTTTTGGGTTTAAGGTCAAACCGGAGTATCATTTTCAGGTGAAGTGAAAGAAGAATAGTTTGGTGATTTTTTTAGCAGACTTAGAAGTATCTCGAGGGAAATTTCATGTGAAGTCTTGCTTGCTTGTTGTTTGATTCTAGTATTTGGATGTTTTGAATTAAGTTTGGATTATGGACCCCTATGAGGGCATTTAAATAATTGTAAGAGATTGTGGATTTTAGTTACAATTTGGGATATCACTCGTAGTTGTTCGAAGTTGATGGTCTTCATAACACTTGAAGTTTATGCATTGTAGTTTTCTCTATTTTGTATCTTGTGTTATGATTGATCATTATGTTGCATTCCTGAATTTCCGCCATTGTCGGGGTGTGACAAAAATGCTTAGTAAGTAACCAGTAATAATATATTACCATAAATGACATAATCAAAAGCGTATGGATACATCATGCTTAACAACTTAAGCCTCTACATTCTCATATACAATCATATCACACTAACCATTATTCACTTGAAACAAGGCAAATAAACCACATCAACATGACTACACATCATGAATAATCATAAACTAAATACATACCTTGATTAGTCTCATGACTAAACCAAATACTCTCTTCTTTCATAGAGCTTAACTAGAACTTAATCAGCCTAGTTCCAAATCCATATTCAAGCTTCTAATACCACACA
>BQNB010087660.1:0-12685 GCA_026074375.1 Tanacetum coccineum | reverse complement strand
TCAAGGAAGACGGCAGGCTTAGCGTTTGGGTTAACTAGTGGATCATAAGTCTTGCCACTGCGTATGAATACGACATTCACGTGCTCATTTCGAGCAGGCGATGGTCGGTAAAGTTTATCGTTTGATGTTGAAGGTTTCAGATTGGTTTGGGTGTTGCTAGGGAGTGTACCCATGGGTCTTGATCAAATACAAATGGCAGAGGAAGATGAGGAAAAGACCGCGTTCATTACAAACCAAGGTATTTTTTGCTACACAAAAATGCCTTTCGGTCTAAGGAACGCCGGTGCAACTTATCAGCGGCTAGTAGACAAAACATTCCACGGACAGATCGGTAGAAACCTCGAGGTATACGTAGATGATTTGGTCATAAAAAGCCGCACGGAGGATGAGATTGTCCGCGACATTGAAGAAACATTTAAGACACTCAGAAAAATCAACATGAAACTGAACCCAAAAAAGTGCACCTTTGGAGTTGAGGAAGGAATGTTCTTAGGATACCAGGTCAATACTAAAGGCATTAGGATTTGCCCAGACAAGGTAGACGCTGTATTAAGCCTTCAGTCACCAAAATGCTTGAAAGACGTGCAGAAGTTAAATGGAAAATTGGCGAGCTTAAACAGGTTCTTAGCAAAGTCAGCGGAGAAATCATTACCATTTTTCAAAACTTTGAAAAAATGCACAAAAAAGAGTGACTTTCTATGGACAGAGGAAGCGGAAGCTGCATTCAAACAAATGAAGGAACATATAGCAAAGTTGCCTATGCTCACCGCTCCAGAAGAACAAGAGGAACTCATTGTCTACCTGGCAGCATCCAAGGAGGCGGTGAGCGCCGTACTAATGACGGAAAGGGAAGCCAGGCAGATGCCAATCTACTTTGTAAGCCGGGCGCTACGGGGCCCGGAAATAAACTACACCGCCATGGAAAAATTAGTACTGGCATTAGTACATGCAAGCAAAAGGCTAAGAAGATACTTCCAAGCTCACCCTATCACAGTAATAACAGATCAACCCATCAAAAACATACTATCAAACCCGGAAGTCGCTGGCCGGATGCAAGTGGAGCATACAATTAGGAGAGTTTGGTATACATTATAGGCCAAGAGTATCTGTGAAAGGGCAAGTATTAGCCGATTTTATCGTAGAAAGACCAGAGGATGAAGGACAGGACAACTCCGCAAAAGAAGAAGAGCCGCTCCCGGCACGGTGGACCTTGTTCACGGACGGATCATCTTGCGTAGACGGATGCGGAGCAGGAATATCCCAAGATGGTCGGTGAGAAAGCATGTAAGAACAAAAGAACATAGGTCATAGTTCCCTTAACATAACGAAGGATCCGCTTAATTGCTTGAAAGCGGTCTTGCATTGGAGCATGCATAAACTGACTCGCCTGATTTAGAGCGTAAGAAAGATCCGATCGAGTGATAGTGAGACACTGAAGAACACTAGCAGAGATCGATATAGAGTGGGATGAAATAATATAGTACCCTGACTCGTGAAGTGCGCTAACATAGAGACACGTGTGACAACTTGATGAGGTGCAATTTGTTAATGATTTTTGGGATTATTTGAAGTTTTGAACCATGATTTCATGCATTTTGCTTAACCTTTTTGGGTTAAAATCTTTCATATTTGGTTTTTAGGTTGAAGTCTATGCATTTTCTAGAATTGGACATGATTTAGGCTCATTTGAATGAAGTTTGAAAGAAAAAGACAAAAGTTTGAAATCGTCACCACGGTAGCTAACGCCATCACCAAAAGTACCTAGCAAATGAAATTTACGGATTTTCGTGTGACCAGGCAGTGTCCTCAAACGCTGTTACCACCCCGTACTTGACCTCGTCACCTCGATTCCATGATGTCTTCTCCTCCAAAGCTTTACGCCGTCAAGCTAAGTTAGTGGAGAAAAATCCTAAAGTTGACTACTGCGAGCTATTTTATGAAGACAAGTTACAAACGAAGGAAGAATTAGCTTATCATCGATTAATTATGCATACTTCGTGTTTTCTTTCTACGAAAACTAATTATAAAATCAAAAAGGGTCATTCATGGAATATAAATGGTCCTTGCATGATTGGTTATAGGCATGTGGGTAAGGTTTACATAGATTTGGAATCACCGATGAATATCATGTCTCATTCTTTTTATAGTTATGTAAGGCATTTTTTTAAAGGAGAGATGATCCTAAACACTCTGAAAGAGTTAATAATTATTAGGAAGTCCTCATATCATATAGATATTTATACGGCTAGAGATACGTGAGCTTATTGGGTCACACATATATACACCGAGATACTGCATTAATAATCTACGTGGTAATTAATATATTTAATGTATAAAATTAATTATATTAGTTAATATTTAATGTAATTAGTATATTAATTGCAAGTTTATTTCATGATATTGCTTAATGGTCGTTAGTTAAACTGTTAATAGGTTCTAGTCAACTAATGAACTTCAATTAGAAAAGTATAAGACTTACCTAATTGTACAATAGCCAAAACAATATGGTAATCCCATCAAAGAGAGAGGGGGGGGGGGGGGGGGGGGTGGAGGGGGGGGGGGGGGACTCAAGCAAGAAATAAAACCAACTTGATCACCAAGTTATTCACCCTATATAATGAATTGAGGATACATTAGTTTTGGTTGATCTTGGATCACAAATCAAGCTAAACTTTTCTTCTTCTTTTCTCCTTTGTGTTGGCCGATTGAAATACCTAAAAAACCTTAGGTTTTGATTTTTTTGGTTAAGCAACTATAAGTGTTTAGTTTGTTTTCGGGATTCGAGAACTAGCATTCACGTAGTAGAATCAAAGACGTGTTGTGTGGATACACATAGAGATCACGTACCTTAGCGATTTGATCAATTGTTTCGTGAGTTTCAAAAGGGAAATTAGTACCCGAAACTTGCTCCGTTTGATTGCTTAATCAAAACGTTAAAAGTACGCTTTTTGGTTATTGTTTTATGTTAATTAGTCACGTCATATGCAATTCAATTGGGATATATCCGCTGCATATGTTAAAATAATATAGGTTATATTAAATAATAAATCCCAACAATAATTTTATGGAAAGACTAAAGGTATGCATGTTTGTGTTGAAAATTAACCTATGTTGATTTTATGGTTTTGGAAGACATGTGGACTGTTGTTAATTATAGTTTATCTCAAGTTGTGCACGGTAAGTAATTTGTAGAGAAAACAAAAGTAGTCTATAATTTCTTGGAGGGAACGATTTTATTTCGGATGGGATTGAAAAGACCATGTATAAGATGCCCCGAAAAGTTGATGCATTTAGATACTTATCTAATGTTGACTGGGGGCGGTTCAACCTTCTCGGAGGCCTAAAGCGAAGCCTCAAGACGAGGCTTTTTTACGAAAGTTATTTATCAAAAAATCGTTTTATATAAAATTACTTTTCAAAGTTTTTATGTGAAATCTTTGTTTTAGTTTCTTGAAATCAATATAGTATTATTATTTCACTTTCAATTGATATGTTCGGCCAATATATTTATATATAGTTATATATATATATATTATATATATTATAATATATATTATATATACATATATATATATATATATATATATATATATACATATATATATATATATATAATGTTTTGGTAACGCTTTCGATCATTAATAACTTTTAATTAACTTTAGTATTAAAAAACTTTTTTCTGTTGAAGTTACTGCTACCGAATTGTTAACATTATTCTAAACACTATATAAGTATTACGGAAAGAGTTTATAATTATAATTTGATTAAGTATATCAATCGATGTAGCATTTCTCATATGTATAGTTTCTCTAAAAACTCTTACGTAGTGTTTGTTGTGTTGTAATGAAAGTGGGAATAAAAACGATTATTACGATGAAATGAAAAAATGTTGTTTCTTTATAATTATAGAATGTAATGACTCATTACAAGGAATGACCCATTACACCAAAACCATTCCTTAGGGGTCCCATACTATTTTTTCATTACATCTTGTAATGGAATCACAATTACATAAAACTCCATCATTAAGGGTGTGTTTGGTACACTATTATCGGAATCAATGAATCACAATGATTGTCATTGCAAATGTTTGGTTGCTTTATTCTTCGTAAAAGTCACCCCATTCTCTTTGTTCATTTTTGTTCCAGACTCAATATATGTGTTGATTTTTTTTTTCTGTTATTTTGTGATTTTGACTTTTTGTTGTATTCATATTTTTAGTGTCGGAGGAAAAAAATTTTTGAACGACATTTTACATAAAAACTAACAAGGAGCTAGGAAAAGATTACAAAATAATGAAACTAGGATTTTTCATCCAAGTGTTCCAATCAAAATTTGAGCTACAACGACTAGAGAACCAATGAAAAGACAAACGAACAATATCGTCAAAAAGGAGATCTAAACGAGGGAAGTTAATCCCAAATAAAACTTGATTGCGAAACTTCCAAATAACCCACCAAGAAATGTAACAAACGGCTTCAAACACATTCTTGACCCGCTTGGAAACTCTGAGATTCTTGAACCAAAGAAGCCAATCCTCATATGAGTGAAAGTCTTGATACTCTAATTCCCACCAATGAAAAACCTTAATCATTAACTGACGAGCCAATTGGCAAGAGAAAAGGAGGTGCGAAGTTGATTCTACAACAATACTACAAAGAGGGCAAATAATAGACGGGATGTCAAGGCCTCGAAGAAAAAGATTCAACCGAGTGGGCAACTTATCCAAAGAAAGAGGGCAACTTATCCGAAGAAAAAGATTCAACCGAGTTGATTCTACAGCAATACTACAAAGTGGGCAAATATGGTAATCCCATCAAAGAGGGGGGGGGGGGGTTGAACTCAAGCAAGAAATAAAACCAACTTGATCACCAAGTTATTCACCCTATATAATGAATTGAGGATACATTAGTTTAGGTTGATCTTGGATCACAAATCAAGCTAAACTTTTCTTCTTCTTTTCTCCTTTGTGTTGACCGATTGAAATACCTAAAACCCTTAGGGTTTTGATTTTTTTGGTTAAGCAACTATAAGTGTTTAGTTTGTTTTCGGGATTCGAGAACTAGCATTCACGTAGTAGAATCAAAGACGTGTTGTGTGGATACACATAGAGATCACGTACCTTAGTGATTTGATCAATTGTTTCGTGAGTTTCAAAAGGGAAATTAGTATCCAAAACTTGCTTCGTTTGATTGCTTAATCAAAACGTTAAAAGTACGCTTTTTGGTTATTGTTTTATGTTAATTAGTCACGTCATATGCAATTCAATTGGGATATATCCGCTGCATATGTTAAAATAATATAGGTTATATTAAATAATAAATCCCAACAATAATTTTATGGAAGGGGGAATTACATATATATCCCTAATTTGCAGAGAAATTACATATATATCCAAACTAACTTAATTTTTACATATATATCCCTCATTTTATTTCAAAATTACGTATATATCCTTCTTTTTTTTAATTCTCGAAAATTTCTAAAAAAATTTCACAATATTGTGTATGTTGGTGCATAAAAAAGTTATGAAAGAAGTTTTTCTAAAAGTGGATAGTTTTGCCAAAAAATATTATGAAAAAAACGTTTGTGCATTAAATCTTTTTTTGTGCATCAAAAAAATCGTTTTTGTACCCAACTTCTTTTGACTTTTTACATCAAAATTTTATTGCACATCATACTATAACAAGTTAAAAATTTTAGGCATTAATAATTTTTTGTACATCAAAATTTCGTTTTGTGTGCATTAAAAAAATATAAAAACTCAAAATTAGAAAAACTTCCTTTACAAAAATTTTATTGATTCACAAAATTTTATACTTGTTATATACTATGATGCGCAATAATATTTCGATGAAAAAAATAAAAAGAAGTTTGGTACGAAAACGAATTTTTAATGCACAAAAAAATGATTTAATGCACAAACATTTTTTTAACAATTTGTTTTGGCAAAACTATCCACTTTTAGAAAAACTTCCTTCACAACTTTTTTATGCACTAACATACACGATCTTGTGGAATTTTTTCAAAATTTTTCACGAATTTAAAAAAAAAAGAGGGATATATATGTAATTTTGAAGCAAAAGATGGACATATATGTAATTTTTAAGTTTGTTTGGATATATATGTAATTTCTTTGCAAAATAGGGATATATATGTAATTCTCCCTTTATGGAAAGACTAAAGGTATGCATGTTTGTGTTGAAAATTAACCTATGTTGATTTTATGGTTTTGGAAGACATGTGGACTGTTGTTAATTATAGTTTATCTCAAGTAGTTCACAGTAACTAATTTGTAGAGAAAACAAAAGTAGACTATAATTTCTTGGAGGGAACGATTTTATTTCGGATGGGATTGAAAAGACCATGTATAAGATGCCCCGAAAAGTTGATGCATTTAGATACTTATCTAATGTTGACCGGGGGCGGTTCAACCTTCTCGGAGGCCTAAAGCGAAGCCTCAAGACGAGGCTTTTTTACGAAAGTTATTTATCGAAAATCGTTTATATAAAATTTACTTTTTCAAGTTTTTATATGAAATCTTTGATTAGTTTCTTGAAATCAATATAGTATAATATTTCACTTTCAATTGGTAAGTCGGCCAATATATATATATATATATATATATATATATATATATATATATATATATATATATATATATATATATATAATGTTTTGGTAACGCTTTCGATCATTAATAACTTTTAATTAACTTTAGTATTAAAAAACTTTTTTCTGTTGAAGTTACTGCTACCGAAATTGTTAACATTATTCTAAACACTATATAAGTATTACGGAAAGAGTTTATAATTATAATTTGATTAAGTATATCAATCGATGTAGCATTTCTCACATGTATAGTTTCTCTAAAAACTCTTACGTAGTGTTTGTTGTGTTGTAATGAAAGTGGGAATAAAAACGATTATTACGATGAAATGAAAAAATGTTGTTTCTTTATAATTATAGAATGCAATGACTCATTACAAGGAATGACCCATTACACCAAAACTATTCCTTAGGGGTCCCATACTATTTTTTCATTACATCTTGTAATGGAAGCACAATTACATAAAACTCCATCATTAAGGGTGTGTTTGGTGCACTATTATCGGAATCAATGAATCACAATGATTGTCATTGCAAATGTTTGGTTGCTTTATTCTTCGTAAAAGTCACCCCATTCTCTTTGTTCATTTTTGTTCCAGACTCAATATATGTGTTGATTTTTTTTTCTGTTATTTTGTGATTTTGACTTTTTGTTGTATTCATATTTTTAGTGTTGGAGGAAAAAAAATTTTGAACGACATTTTACATAAAAACTAGCAAGGAGCTAGGAAAAGATTACAAAATAATAGAACTAGGATTTTTCATCCAAGTGTTCCAATCAAAATTTGAGCTACAACGACTAGAGCACCAATGAAAAGACAAGCGAACAATATCGTCAAAAAGGAGATCTAAACGAGGGAAGTTGATCCCAAATAAAACTTGATTGCGAAACTTCCAAATAACCCACCAAGAAATGTAACAAACGCCTTCAAACACATCCTTGAGCCGCTTGGAAACTCTGAGATTTTTGAACCAAAGAAGCCAATCCTCATATGAGTGAAAGTCTTGATACTCTAATTCCCACCAATGAACAACCTTAATCATTAACTGACGAGCCAATTGGCAAGATCTCGTAGCGTTTTCGTATACAAAGCTGAATTTCCTATTTCCAAGTTGCTTCAAAACTCGTAAAATTCACAAATGCATATCCAACATACAAAAGATGTCTACATTAACACAATTTAAGTACTTCACTATGCTTCTTCATCTTAAACCTGCAAATTTCACCAATCTTGTTACTCTTGCTCATCCGCTCAACTTAAGTTGAAGTGGTATTTTACATTAACTAGGTTCTAGCCTTTGAGATATTAGCAATCTTAACACTCATCAGGATGGCTTTGTTATTTTTTGTCGCTATTCTGCATTTGTGACGATACTTTACCGTTTGTAAGATATTTTATTTTAAAAAAAGTGGTGGAAAATGAGTTTTTTTATTTTTGATGAAAAAATAGATGGTTGAGATTTTTTCATTTAATTTATGACAAATAATGAGTATATGTTGATCTTAACTCCATAGACTCATAGTAGGGGAAAGAGGCACCTTTTCTAATTGATTTCTATGGGCCACTTTGAATTATTTATTCTTCGTAAAAGTCGCCCCATTCTCTTTGTTCATTTTTGTTCCAGACTTAATATATGTGTTGATTTTTTTATGTTATTTTGTGATTTTGACTTTTTGTTGTATTCATATTTTTAGTGTTGGAGGAAAAAAAAAATTTAAACGACATTTTATATAAAAACTAGCAAGAAGCTAACGACAAGAGTACAATATATGGAAACCTAGGGATTTTTACATCCAAGGGTTTCCATCAAAATTTGAGAATACAACGATAGAGCACTATGAGTTGTTAGCTCAAATAAAGACAACCGCGAACAATATCGTCAAAAAAAAGGAGATCTAACGAGGGAAGTGATCCCAAATAAAACTTGATTGCGAAATAACTTCCAAATAACCCACCAAGAATGTAACAAACGCCTCCTTCAAACACATCTTGAGCGCTCTGAAATACTCTGAGATTTTTGATCCATAAGAAAGCCAATCTTCATAATGAGTGAAAGTCTTGATACTTTTAATTCCACAAATGAACAACCTTAACATTAATGACGAGCCCAATTGGCAAGAGAAAAGGTGATGTGCGATACGTTTGATTTTAACAAATACTACAAAACGAGGGGCAATAATAGACGGGTTTCAAGGCCTCGAAACGAAATAAGATTCAAACCATCCGACATCATTGTGGGCAGCTTACTCCAAAGAAACTCTCCAATGCAAAAATATTAATCATTAACAAAGAAGTATTAGAGTATAAGGGAGACAGAGTGGCTCTTTTCAATACCACTTCGAGGACGACCGCCGAAAAGAAACTAATAAGAAGAATTAACTATTAACTTTGAAGCACACACTAACATGTTTGTCTAATTCCAAGGAAATACAGCCTCGGATACGTTGCATTTAGGGGAAAATCACCAAGCACACATCGTTCCAAAAGGAAAGTTAGACACCTCACCATTCCCAAACACTTTCTTTTGATAAAGCGACAAGAAGATCAATCACATAGAGGCCAAGCTTTCCTGACTTTATTAAAAATGTCGAGCCAAGAAGTTCTTTCTATGATATAGGGAAGAAGAGTTGTCATAAGTGCTCCACGAAATACCTATATAGCTGAAATAAATCCAAGACCAAAGCGAAGCAACCCATTAGCAAAAGGAACCGCCCCAAATCACATTTGAAAAGACAAGGGCTCCAGTTTAAGCAAACAAATTAGATGACCGCCAAGACCTCCACTTTTTCTGTAGAGCTATAAAAATTTCTATTCCACGAATCAACAGACATATTTCTTTGATCAGCATTTTCCACACCATTGAAAAAATTCCTACGAATAGATTCTATTTTGCTAAGAACGCATTTATGGATACCTTAAAGGAGGACATGTTAATATATACGGTTAAAAAGAGCTCAATACAGATTTGCATGAGAGTAAGAACCGAAATATATCGAGAGGGATTTGAGCCTTCCAATTATTTAGAAGTTATAGCGGTTAACTTTCGCTCAATGACGTCATCCCAAAGAGCTAAGTTCGACATAATCCACCACTTTACTCACAGTTTTAGTTAAAGGCAGTACTGCGAGAACTTCGAACAACCATAGGAGTCAGCTGCTGAAAGCACATCACCATCATGAGAAAATACCCAATACCCATGAAGCTTACTTTTATTAGATGATACTTGAGACCCTAGAAAGCAAAATTAATACAACTAAGAACGTTAACAATTGTTGATAATTTGCTATGAATTCCACTTTTACCAACCTTAAAATACATCACATAAGAATAGAACAGTGAATAAGTTAAGAGATTCATCAATTGATTACCATTGTAAAGCCCTACATTCTCCACAACGTTATTAAAAGGATAGATGCAAGCTTTTCATGATCAGAATAAAAAAGAAAGGGAGATAGAGGATCCACTCTGTTACTATCCTTAGACAACTTTGAACTCTGAGGTCGGACTACTTTGACAAGAATAGATCCCTTAGTTGAGTTAATACCATCTTAAATCTAACTTTAGCCATTTGAGGACAAACCAAAATTAGCTTGAGGAACCACATCTAAGTAATCCCATTCTCCCCGAATCAAAGCTTTTTCAAATTATCTATCTTAAAGATAAAGGATTTGGACTTCTTGTGCTCTACACAAAGGATAATAGTCATTAGGATCTAAAAGGGCCAGTCAAGAAATATGATCGATTAGATAAAAAGGCCGATTGAACATCACTTACAGCTCCCCAGATTATACGAGGCTCAAACGATTAGCTAAAACTTTTAGTGATGATTTTATACTTACTTCCAATCAAAACTTATAGGACGAAAATTCTTTAACCATTTAGCTTCTTGAAATTTGGAATCAAAGTAATAAACAGAGGATCATGAAAACCTGTAGCAAAAGAAGCATGAGTATCATAGCAGCAACAGACATCATGGTCACAATTTAAACTCCTTGTATTTACGATAGATATACGGAAAGTGGAAACGTTCAGGGCCAGGAAGATTTTGCTTATTACACATAACAAAACCGCTTTTTTTATATCCATCATAAGAGACATTTCGTTCAAAGATCCTCAGATTTGTTCAGGGGTTGAAACCGATTAGGATATGATAGTCAAAAGTGATACTAACTTGAATAGGGGCAGTCAAAACGCGAGTAGCAAAGTGCTCTGAGAAATTTATTTTCAAAAGAGAAGGAGGTGCCAACGGATCTAATGGTAATGGTCGAATACTCTTTTTAACAACTAGATTTATGTTATTTTCTAACTAATTATTTTATTAATTTATTATCAATTTTTTTATAACACAACTTTGCAATGTAATTTTTTGAAAGAGATTATTAATATGTTAAATTCGTAATAATATATTGAAAGAGTGGATTAAGACCCACATCTATTTACCAAACATTGTTTATGAATGCTACATATCATATTGTGATTCGTTACAACTAAAAATTCTTTTTTTTAAATCCCCCAATACCTTTAGTGATTACTTGCAATCAAACCCAATACACACCTAAAATAACCACATTAAATTAACTTCTCTATCATCCGATGCGGTAGTTGTCTTTTATTATCGATTTTTATTTTTGTATTATCATTACAAAACCAAAACATGATTAATATCGGTAATGAATCATTACATTACACTCTTTATTCTATTACGACGTTTATTCCATTTATCTGACATTTTAATCCGTCCTACCAAATGAACCCTTAGTTTCAAAAATAAATCTCTACTGTTAATACCTAAATAATTGTTATAAGAGTGAATTAGATAAAACTAAAGCATCCTTAAAAGCAACTTCTGATTGAAGATTGATACATGAGTGAATTAGATAAAACTACAGAATGAAATTATGTTTGTGCGTGTGACAAAAAAATTCCATGAATCAATGTAAACGGTAAATGGTTGTTATCACACGAATTAGTTTAACCTTTGCTTATTTTCATTCATAAATTGGTCATGTATATACTTAACAAGCAGGATTACCCGCGCGTTGCTGCGGGGCGTTAATTTTTCGGGCGTCGTTGCGGGGCATTAATTTTTTATTATTTTTATTTTGTGCGTGTTTATTTTTTCGGTCTCATGTTTAGTAGTTTGTTTTTTTTGGCTAAACGGTTTTTTTTAAATATAATTTTGTGGGATTACGTGTGAGTTAAATGTCAATCGCGCGTTACTGCATGTCATTTTTTATTGTATTTTGTGCGGGTTTGTTTTTTTGGTCTCATGTTTAATAGTGCGGGTTTATTTTTTCCGTATCATGTTTAATAGTTTGTTTTTTTTCCATATTATGATTTTGTGTCCCGCGCGTTGTTGCGGGGCGTTAATTTTTTTTTCTTTTCGAATTTATCTTTTCGGTCTCATGTTTAATAGTTTGTTATTTTTTATATGGGCTTATGTGTTGGGCCTCATGTTTAAATGTTTGTTTTTTTGAGCTATATGGGTTTTTTTTAAATATAATTTTATGGGGTTTGGGTAAATATGTGTTATATATTTGGGCTTATGGTTTTTAGTGGCGTTTGTACGTTTGTGACCATGTCGATTATTTTAAAGTTATTAGGTATCAAAGATGTTTCCGCAGGTATTTTTTTATCTGAATAAATCGGTACTTTTGTAATATTTTTCCCCTTATTTTGTGCCAACAAAATGTTTTTTTAAAAAAAAAACATCAATTGGGCCGGCCCAAAGTGAAAGCCCAATAAACTGGCCCAAAGTGAGAGCCCAACAAAGCTACTGTAGCATCACTGTACAATGCTAAATCTATGTTTTTTAATATATTTAGGTTTAAGTTTCTACAACTCGTAAGCTTAAAAAATGAAAAGTAGAAACAAAAAAGCCCAAAACTTTAATTATTTAACATTTATCGGTTAATTAGGGCCTTGAATAATTAGATATGTATAGATGGCGGCAAAAAAAAAATGTGAGTGACGTTATATATATATATATATATATATATATATATATACAAGGTCCTACGAAATTCGAAGCTTTAAAAAATTAGGGGCCTAAAGCTCTAGCTTTATTTGCCTTA
>BQNB010087659.1:0-27868 GCA_026074375.1 Tanacetum coccineum | reverse complement strand
TTTGGTGTGAATCCTTCGAGTGATGAGTTTAGGTTATGTAATAGTAATGAACGGTATAAATGGTGGTGGACCTTTGTAAATTCGTGGCTATGGAAGTAGTGGTGATATGGTGGATCAAAAGGGGTGTTTGGATCATCGGACCCTAAGATCCTTACCATTCCTTCCTTCTCTCCAATTGATTTAGAGAGTGTGTGTAATATGTTTGAAGATATGAAATTCCCTAGAGTTTTGGGGGGTATTTATAGGGTAGATTTTGCTTGGGGACCAAGCAAAGGTTGTATGTGGACGTTTTTGAGGCTAAATTCACGTTTTTAATGCTGCAGACTGAAAGTGCGGCGCACATTTTTATTTGTGCGCCGTACTTGGGATTTTGTGAAAAGTGCGCCGCACATTTTTATTTGTGCGGCGGTTTTGATGCCTTTTCAGTTCTTGGACCAAAAACCAAAGTTGTAGAGAATTCTTTCCCGGACGCGTGGCCGCCAGAATCGCGTCAAACGGAGTTCGTATGCTCAAGTTATGGCCAAAACAGTGGACAGGTGTCGGGAGATCTTTATCTTCAGTTATTTCTTCGTTTAAGCTTCAAATCTTTGTGTTTTCTTCCGTTTTCTTCCACGACACGTTCCAAGAACCTACAATAGCAAATATACTCTATTCTATACCAAAAGTTCCTATATTTAACCAATAAATATACATAAAAGCATTGATAACGCGTATAGAAACATGTATAATTTGAGTGTTATCAAAAGCAATAAAGATATGATGAGAGAATTGTTAAACTCAGGGGTTTGCAAGTTTATAAAAGAGTTATAACTTTTTTAAGTGTTGTACAAGTTTTATTTTCAAAAATACTTAAAATTTTCGAGTTTTCCTGTAACTGGGCGTTTGACGCCGTCAGGAATATCCTGACCCCGTCACAAGTGTCGTGGTGACGGCGTCGCGTGTAAATCGTGACGCCGTCTCCACACTCTGTGAAAACTCATTTTTCATTTTTGATGAAAAATTTCCTGCACTCATTCTTATATGTTATTTTCCTGTACAAAATGCTGCATAACAACCTGAGAATTAATAATTCAATCATATGACTCAAAACTGACGCGAATTAATCTAAACAATTTATTTCAAATGTTTGAATTTGGTTCTAAAAACCGGATATTTCCCCTACACTTATTTTGTTGCAAAATACCTTTGATTGCAAATAAGACGAAGTTACAAACAAACAAAGCATGATTACAAACTAATTCAAACATAATAAAACAAACAATAAAGAATTAAAACACACAAGACACTCCTAATATGCGGGAAAAGTAAATATTGGGTTGCCTCCCAAAAAGCGCTTTTCTTTATTTACGAGTCTTGTAGCTAGACTCGAAGTCACACGTCCTTACGTGACTTCTCCTTCATCATCCATTCCAGTTACATATTCGGGCCCAAGCTCTAAGCATTCCTTATAAAATCCTAATACTTTTGTCACTACATACTCCACTCCTCTTTTCTTGTCTTCTTTGTTCCTAAGGTAGACTGATTTTTTGTGCTCTTTTTCTAAGTCCGACAGTGAGTTGTACTGTTCTATCATATGGGGCATCTTATAAGCAACTTCATCGGTCCTGTTAGTGAATCTTACAACACCTTCAGGTGAGTCGTGAGTCATGTTGGATATTTCCACAAAAGATTTCCCTAGTACTACTTGTGACAACCTAGGGTCTATAATTGAACTAATATCCTTAACAATCATGAAGTCTACAATATAGGTAAAGTTTCCTACGAAGACATGCATTCCATTGATCCTTCTTGTGAAATTGCTAACTCCTCTATTCGAGTTTTCCCTAGGGTTAAGTTTTCTCCTCATGATCTAATTATACATCATTCGGGTCATGATGTTTAGAGGGGAGTTAGGGTCAATGTAGGCTTTTTCCACATGCACATGCCCAATGTTGCATGGTATCTTGAGGTTTGATGGGCACCCTTTAGTGATGATGGGGTTCCTTAGAAATATCGAAGGGATTGGGCTACACATGAGGTACTTGTGATATGCGAGTTCACTCCTAGTTGGGAATATGTCAAAATATTCTGCTCCTACCCCTTCGGTTGTTGTACTCCCTTCCTCTTCAGGTTCTCCTTCGCTAGAGTCATCATTCTTTCTAATTAACTCAATAAACATGACTTCTCCATCGTCCCCCTTTGTGCAAACGACCTCGGTGTCAGATGATTGAGGAACCAATCCGAGCGATTCAAAGAATGAATTGAATTTGAGGACTTTTTTATTTTAAGAGAATTAACAAAAAAAAAATAAAAAAAATAAATGAAATTATAAAATACAGAAAAAAAAAAAAGAAAAAAAGAAATTTTTTTTTTATAAAGAATTTATTTTTAAAATAATAGATAAAAAAAAGAAAAATAAAAATGAGAAGTTTTAATGACATATAGAATGTAATAGTAAGAGAAAAAAAGAAAAAAAAAAAAATTTAATATAGAAAAAAAAGAAGTAAAAAAAAAAAAAAATAATATTGAAAAAAAAAAAAATTTAAAATTTTGTAAATAAAATAAAAAATGGAAATAAAGAAATAAGGTTGAAGATTTGAAAAGAATAAATAAAAAGATATAAAAGAAGAAAAGTAAATTAAAGGGGAATGGGTAAAAAAAGAAAAAAAATAAAAAGTGGGCTAGACCTGCGGGTTGGATCTCATAAAAATATTGTTGGACGGTGTGCTTTGGGCGTGGCCTGGTGGTGGGTCTCCAGTGGGGTGTGGGTAGGGCGGGGAGTGGAGGGTGGGGGGGGGGGGGATGGGCGGGCAGGGCTGTGAGGGATAGGGTGGGGGGGGGGGTGGGGGGGGGGGGGTAAGGGTGTGGGTGGGGGGGGGGCGTGGGGAGGGGGGGGGTGGGGGGGGGGGCGGTGTGGGGGGGGGGGGAGGGTGGGAGAGGTGGGGGGGGGTGGGGGGGGGGGGGGGCGGGGGGTTTGGGTGGGGGGGTGGGGGAGGTGGTGGGGTGTGGGGGGGGGGCTGGGTGGGGGGGGGGGTGTGGTGGGGGGGGGAGGGGGGTCGGTGGGGGTGTGGGGTGGGTGGGGGGGTGGTGCAGGAGGAGGGTGGGGTGAGGGTGGGGGGGGGGGTGGGCTGGGGAGCGGGGGTGGTGGGTGGGGGGGGGGGTGTGTGGGGGGGGGGGGGGGAAGGGGGTTGGGGGGGGGGGGGGGGATAGGGGTGGGGGTGGGGGGGGGGTGGGTGGGTGTAGGGGCGGGGGTTGTGTGGGTGGAGGGGGGGGGTGTGGGAGGGTGCTGGGGGGGGTGGGGGGGGGCGGTGGCGCGGGGGCGGGGGGGGGGGGGGTTGGGGGGGGTGTACTGGGGAGGGGGGGGGGGGGGGAGGGGGTGGGAGGGTTAGGGGGGGGGGTTGGTTGGGGGGGGGGGGGGGGGGGGGGGGTGAGTGGGGGGTGGGGGGGGGGTGGGGGGGGGGGTGCACGGGTGGGGGGTTGGGCGGGGGGAGGGTGTTTTGGGTGGGGTGTGGGGGGGCGGGTGAGGCTGGGGGGGGGGAGTTGGTGTGTGGGGGGGTTGGGGAGGTGGTGGGGGGTGGGGGTGGAGGGGGGGGGTGGGGGGGGGGGGTGGGGGAGGGGGGGTGAGTGGGGCGGGTGGGGGGGTGGGGGGGGGGGGTGGGTGGGAGGGGGGGGAGGGGGGGGAGGTAGGGGGAGGGGGGGTGGGGGGGGGGGAGGTGGAGGGGGGGCGGGGAGGGGGAGGGCGGGTGGGTGGGGGGTAGTGGGGGGGGTGGGTATTGGGGGTGGGTGGGGGGGGGGGGGTGGGGGGGTGGGGGGGGGGGGGGGGGGGGGGGGGGGGGGGGGGGGGGCGGGGGCAGGGGGAGGAGGGGGGGGGCGGGTGGGGGTGGGTGGGGGTGGGGGGAGGGGGGGGGGGTTTGGGGGGGGTTTTGGGGGGTGTGTATGGGGGTGGTGGGGAGGTTGTTTGGTAGTGGAGGGGGGGGATAGGGGGTAGGGGGCGGTGAGGGTGGGGGGGGGGGGTGGGGGGGTGGGGGTCCGGGGTGGGGGGGGGGGGGTTGGGTGGGGGGGGGGGAGAGGAGGTTTTGGGTGGGTGGGTGTGGGGGTAGGGGGGAGTGGGGTGGTGGGGGGTGGTGTCGGAGTGTGGGTGTGGGGGGGGGAGTGGGGCGGGAGGGGGGAGGGGTGGAGGGGGGGTGTGTGGGGTGGGGGGAGGGGGGGCTGGGGGGGGGGCGGGGGGTTGGTTGGGGAGGGGGGGGGGGGGGGGGGGGGGGGGGGGGGGGGGGTGGGGTGGGGGGGCGGGGGGGGGGGTGGGGGGGGGGGGGGGGGTGGTGTGGGGGGGGGGGGTGGGGGGGAGGGGGGGGGGGGGGGGGGGGTGGGGGGGGGCAGGCGGGTGGGCGGGGAGGTGGGGGGGGTGGGGGGGGGGGGGGGGGGGGGGGACACTGGAACACGTGTCAAGGGACGCGGGGGGGGGGGTGGGTGGGGGGTGGGGGGGGGCGGGGGAGGGGGGGGGGGGGGGGGGTGGGGGGGGGGGGGGGGGGTGATGGTGCGGGGGGTTGGGGGGGTGGGGGGGGGGGAGGGGTTTGGGGGGGTGGAGAGCGGGGGGTGGGGGTTAGGGTTGGGGGGGGTGGGGGGGGGGGGGGGGGGGGGGGGGGGGGGAGGTGTGGGGGGGGGGGGGGGGGGGGGGGTCGTTGGGGGGGGGTGGGGGGGGGTTGGGTGGGAGGGGTGCGGGGGGGGGCAGTGGGGTGGGGGGGGTTGGTGGTGGGGGGGGGGTGGGTGGGGGGGGTGAGGGGGGGGTAGGGGGGTGGTTTGGGGGTGGGTTGGGGGGGGGTGGGGGAGTGGGGGGGGGGGTGTGGGGGGTGTAAGGGGGGGGGGGTGGTGGGGGGGGTGGTGGGGTGGGGGTGGGGGGGGGGGGGGGGGGGGGGGGGTGGGGTGGGTGGTTGGGGTTCGGGGTGGGGAGGGTGGGGGGGGGAGGGGGTGGTGGGTTGAAGGGTGGTGGGGGGGGTGGGGGGGCGGCGTGGCGGTGAGGGGGTGGGGGGGGGGGGTGGGGTGGGGGTGGGAGGGTACTGGGGGAGGTGGGGGAGGGGGGTGGGTGGTGGTGGCTGGTGGGGAGGGTGTGTGGGGGGGGGGGGGGGGGGGGGGGGGGGGGGTGTAGTTATTTGGGGCGGGTTGGTGGGGGGGTGGTTGGCTGGGGGGGGGGGGGTGGGGGGGTTTGGGGGAGGGAGGCATCCTCTTAAGTTGGGGGGTGCGGGGGGGGGGGGGGGGGGTGGGGGGGGGGGGGGGGGGCGGGGGTGGGGGGGGGGGGGCCGGCGGTGACGTGGGTGGGGTGGGTGGGGGGTGAGGTGGGGGGGGGGTGGGGGGGGGGTGGGGTGGGGGGTTAGGAGGTGGGGGCGGGGGTGGTGAGGGGGGGGGGGGGGGGCGGTGCGGTGGGGAGGGTGTGCGGGGGGGGGGTGGGGGTGGGTATGGCGGGGGGGGGTGTGGGGGGCGGGGTGGGGGGTTGGGTTGGTTGGGGGGGGGGGGGGGTGGGGGGGGGGGTTGGGGTGGGGGCAGGGGGGGGGGGGGGGGGGGGTGAGGAGGGGGGGGGGAGGGGTGGAGGGGGGGGTGGGGAGGGGGGGTGAGGGGGGGGGGGGGGGGGGGGGGAGGGGTGGGAGGGGGGGGGGTGGGGCAGGGGTTGGGGGGGGGGAGGTGGAGGGGGGGTGGTGGATGGGGGGAGGGGGGGGGTGGGAGGGGAGGGTAGGGGGGGGGTTGTGGGGGGGGGAGGGGCGGGGGGGTGGGGGGAGGAGGTGGGGGGGGGGGGGGGTGGGGGGGGGGCGGGGGTGTGGGGGGGGGGGAGTCGGGGGGGGTTGGGTGGCTGGGTGGGGGCGGGGGTCGGGCGGGTGTGTAGGGGGGGGGGGAGGGGGGGGGTGGAAGTGGGGGGGGGGGTGGGGGTGGGTGGGGGACAGGGGGGAGGGGGGGGGGTTGGTGAGGGGTTTGGGTGGGGTGGGGGGGGGGGTCGGTGGGGGGGGGGGGTCGCGGGGTGGGGGGGGGTGTTGGGGTGGGGGGTGGAGGGGGGGGGCGTGGGGGGGGGGTGGGGAGGGGTTTGGTTGGGAGGTGGGGTGTTCGGGGGGGGGGAGGGGGGTGGGGGGGGGGGGGGGGGGGGGGGGTGGGCGTGGGGGGCGGGTGGGGGTGGGGGGGGGGGGTTGGTGGGGGGGGAGGGTGGGGGGGGGGGTGTGGGTGGGGGGGTGGGGGAGGGGGGGGGGGTGGGAGGGGTGAGGGATGGGGGGGGGGGGGGGGGGTGATGTGGGGAGGGGGGGTAGGGGGGGGTGGGGGGGTGGTAGGTGGGGGGCTGGGCGGTTGTGGGGGGAGAGGTGTGGGGGGGGGGGGGAGGGGTGGGTGGAGGTGCGTGGGTGGGTTAGGGGGGTGGGGGGGGGGGGGGGGGGGGTGGGGTGGGGGGGGGGGGGGGGGGTGGTGGGCGGGGGGGGGGGGGGGGGGGGGAATGGAGGTGGTGGGGGGGTAGTGGGGGGGGGGGGGGGGGGGGCGTTTAGGTGTTGGGGGGTGGGGGGTTGGTGTAGTCGGGGTGAGGCGGGGGTGGGGGTGGGGGTGGGGATGTGTGGGTGGGGTGGTGGGGAGGGGGGGGGGGGGTGGGGGGGGGGTGGGGGGGTTGGGTGGGGGATGGGTGGGCGGCGGGGTGGGGGGGGGGGGGGGGGGGTTGGGTGTGGGGGGTGGGGTGGGTGGGGGGGGGGGGGGGGTTGCGGGGGGGTTGGCGGGGTGGAGTGGGGGGTGGGAGGGTGCGGGTTGGGGGGGTGGGGGAGGGGGGGGGGGGGGGGGGGGCTGGGGGAGGGGGGGGGAGGGTGGGGGAGGGGGGAGTTGGGGGGGGGGGTGTGGGGGGGGGGGTGGGAGGGGGGAAGTGGGGGGGGGGGTGGTGGGGTGGAGTGGAGGGTGGGGGGTGGTGGGGGGGGTGAGGGGGGGGGGGGTGGGGTGGGTTGGGTGGGGGGGCGTAGGGGGGGGTGGGGTCGGGGGGTGGGGGCGGGGGGGGGGGGGTGTGGGGGGGGTGGGCGGTGGGGCGGGGGGGGGGGGGGGGGGTGGGGGGGGGGAGGGGTGGGGGGGGGGGGGGGGGGGGGGGGGGGGGTGGGTGGGGGGTTGCGTGGGGTGGGGGGGGGGGGGGGGGGGGGGGGGGGGGGATGTGGGGGGGGGGGGGGGGTGTGGGGGGGGGGTGGAGGGGGTGGGGGAGGGGGTCGGTGGGGGGGGGGGGTTGGGCGGGAGGGGGCGGGGGGGGCATGTGGGGGGGGGGGTGGGGGGGGGGGGGGGGGGGGGGGGGAGGGTGGGGGGTGTGGGGGTAGGGGGGTGTTGGGCGGGGGTGGGGGGTGGGGGTGGTGTGGTGGGTGTGGGGGGGGGGGAGGAGGGGGGGGGGGGTGGGGGGGGGGGTGGGGGGGGTTGGGGGGGGGAGGGGGGGGGGGGGGGGGGGGGGGGGGGGGGGGTGTTGGGGGGGGGGTGGGGGGCGGGGGGGGGGGGGGGGGGGTGGGGTGGTTGTGGGGGGGGGGGGGGGGGGGGTGGGGCGGGGGTGGTGGGGGGGGGGTGGATTGGGAGGAGGGGTGGGGGGGGGGGGGGGAGGGGGGGGGGGGGGGGGGGTGGGGGGAGGTTATGGGGGTGGGGTGGTGGGGGGGGGGTGAGGGGGGGGTGGGGTGGGGGGGGGGGGGGGGGGGGGGGTGGGGGAGGGGTGGGGGGGGGGGGGGGGGGTGGGGGGGGGTGGGGCGGGGGGGGGGGGGGGTTGGATCGGTGGGGGATGGGGGGGGGGTGTGGGGGGGGGGGAGCGGGGGGAGTGGCGATGGGGGGGTGGGGGGGGGGTGTGTGAGGATGGGGTGAAAGGGGGTGGAGGGGTTATAATTGGGTGAGTGTGGAGGGGGGTGCGGGGTGTGGGGGGGGGGGGTGGGGGAGGGGGGGGGGGGGGGGGGGGGGGAGGGAGGGGGGGCAGGGGGTGGCGGTGGGGGTGGGGGGAGGGGGCGGGGGGGGGGGTGTGGGGGGGTGGGGGGGGGGTGTGGTAGCGGGGGGGGGTTGGTGGGGGGTGGGGGGGGGGGGGGGAGGGGGGGGGGGGTCGGGGGTTGGGGTGGGGGGGGGGCGGACTGGGAGGGGGGGGGGGGGGGGGGGGGAGGTGGGTCGGGGGGTGGGGGGTTTGGGGGGGGGGAAGGGGGGGTGGGTGGCGGGGGGGGGGGGGGGGACGGGGTGGCGGGTGGGGGGGGAGCCTGTGTTGGGGGGGTGGGGGGTGGGGGGGGGGGTGGTGGGTCGGGGGGGGAGGGGGGGGGGGGGGGGGGGGTGGTGGGGGGGGCGTTGTGTGGGGAGGGGGGGGGGTCGGGTGGGGGGGGGGGGGGGAGGGGTGGGGTGGGGTGGGGGGCAGCGGTGGGGGGGGGGGCCGGTTGGGATGGGGGGGAGTGGGGGGTGGGGGGGGGTGGGGGGGGGTGGGGGGGTGGGGTGGGAGGGGGGGGGGGGGGGGGGGGGGGGAGGGGGAGTTGGGGGGGGGGGAGGGGGTGGGGTGGGGTGGGGGGGGGGGGGGGGTGAGGGGGGGGGGGAGATGGGTGAGGGGTGGGGGGTGGGGGGGGGTGGGGAGGGTAGGGGGGGGGGGTTGGGGGGTGGGGTGGGGAGGTGGGGGGGTGGGGGGGGGGGTAGGTGTTGGGGGGGTGGGGGGGGGGGGGGGGTGGTTGGCAGGGGGGGGTGGGGGGGTGGAGGGGGTTGGGGTGGTTTGGGTGGGGGGGGGGGGGGGGGGGTGGGGGGGGGGGGGGAGTGGGGGGGGGGGGCGCCAGGGGGGGGACAAGGGGGGGGGGGGGCGAGGGGGTTCGTCAGGTGAGGGGGGATGGGGCGGGGGGGGGGTGGGGGGGGTTAGGGGGGTTGGGGGGTGGCGGGGGGGGGATGCGGTGTGGGGGGGGGGGGGGGTGTGGCACGGACGGGGTGGGGGGGGGGGGGGGGGAGGGGGGGGGGTGGCGGGGGGGGGGGGGGGGGGGGGGTGGGAGGGGGGGGAGGGGGGGGGGTGAATGGGGGCGGGGGTGGGGGAGTGTCGGGGTGGGGGGGGGCGGGGGAGGGAGGGGGGAGGTGGGGGGGGGGGGGGGTGTTGGGGGTGGGGGGTGGGGGGGGGGGGCTTGGTAGCGGGGGGGGGGGGGGTGGGGGAGGCTGGGTGGTGTGGGGGGATGTGGGGGGTGGGGGGTGTGGTGGGGGGGGGTGGGTGGGCGGGGGGGGGGGCGTGGGGGGGTGGGGGAGGTTGGGGGGGGGGGGGGGGAGGGTAGGGGTGGTGGGGCGGGATGGGGGGGGTGGGAGGGGGGGGAGGGGGAGTGGTGGGTTGGGGTGGGGTGGGGGGGTGGTGGGTGGGGGTGTGGGTGGGGGGGAGGGTTGGTGGTTTTGGTGGGGTTGGGTTTTGATGGTTATTGGGATAGGGTGTAATTTTGGGGGGGTGGTGGGTTGTTATTTGTTTGTGTTGGGGTTTTTGTTTGTGTTTGTTGTGTGTTTGCGATTTTTTTATGTGTTTTTTGTTTGTGTTTGTTATTTTTTTTTGTTGTTGTTTTTTCTTTTTCGTTTTTTTTTTTTATTGTTTAGTTTTTTGTTTTTATTTTTTATGTTGTTTATTTTTGTTTGTGTTTTCTTTTTTTTTTTTTACTTGGTGTATTTTTTGTTTTTTGTTCTTTGTATTTTTTTTTTGTTTTTTTTTATGTTTGTGTGTTTCTTTGTTTTTCTGTGTTTTTTTTTGATTGTAAGTCCTTGAAACGCGTCCATGCTTCGGATGGAGATTCTCCATGATGTTGTTGGAACATCAGGATATCATTGCGGAGTTTTGCGGTCCTTCCCGGTGGAAAGAACTGAGCAAGGAATCTGGTAGTAAGATCCTCCAATGTGGTGTTGGATCCTGCTGGAAGACGTTCAAACCAATTGCTAGCTTTATCGTGAAGGGAAAATTAAAATAAACACAAGCGCGTTCTTTCCCTATTTTCACCGTCAAGGTCAAGTGAGTCTACTAGTTTTAGGAAATCCTTGAGGTGTTGGTTTGGATCCTCGGACCGAAGTCCGTGGAATGAACATCCGTTTTGCACTAACCGGATGGTGTTGGATCGAAGAGGTACCACGTTGTTCCCTACGGGAGCTCGATGGTATTCCTATAGCCCTCGTGGCTAGGTTTGGAGTAGTCTCCTAGAGTGTGGATAGGATTCTCGTCTCCCATAACGGTTGATGAGAATGGGTTACAAAACAAATAACACGAAGAAAAGATATACTATGAGAAAGCTAATATGCAGAAATTAAATCTTACTTAAAAGGATTCAAACAAGTAGAACTAAGCTAAACTATTATCAGAACCTAACTATTCCCAGGCAGCGGCGCCAAAAAAAATTGTTGTGGTTTATGTTGTCGTAAGGGACTTTACCCAAGAAGTTTTTACGACTCCTAGACAGTGTACCTAACCGTTTGTAGTGTAGTATAGGCAAGACTAGGGTGGTTGATATGTTTCTCTAGGGATAGGTTGGGAAGGTTTGATCTTGGTCAACAGTAATTCTAGGGTTGAGTGAAGATCTTTTTGTGTTTTTATGTGTATTAGGGAAAGCAGTGTAATCATATGTTTGAAGAGCTGGGTTGGTTTTAGGCTATTAAACTAAATAATATCTAGATACTGGTGATAACATTATATAAAAGATTGTGTTTATTATTAATATGCATTACTCTTAGATTGCTTCTTCCTAGTGTTGTTGCTTTGTCACACTTGTTGATGATCTTATTGTAATTATTTCCTAAGTCATGAAGAAATTACACGAAACCGCGTCTATTTAATATTCCGTTAAGGCAAGGCACAAGTTAGGTGTAGTATGAAGACTATTTACAAGCCTCTAAGAGTTATATCTAATGCAACTGTATATATTACGAGTTGATCAACCTTATAAGGGTCAAGGTAGTATGACGATTGTTACCGTGGTATCCTTTTACACAATTTGTTTTCTAGGTCATTCAACATTGATACAGAACAAAGCTGTTTTCTAGACCTAACATGCATATTCTCCACAAGAAAGCAACACCACTATGAATCTACATCCTAGGTTCATACAATCATAAATAAACACAATAGAAGGTTTAGCCAAGCATGTTAAAGACAAAGTAAGAACATATAAGAATCACATAACAAGACATATTGAATGATTAAATAAGTCTTACTTGATTAGAACATGAATTGAAGGAAGTACAATAGGGTTTTGAGGCCCTAAAATCGTCCCTAACAGCTACTAAACGAACTAGGGTTCGTCCCCTTCTTACTCTAAAGTTACACACTTAAAACTGTAAGATTTCTCGATTCACGATCTCGGGAGGTCGGGGAAGCTCAAAATAAGAATAAGCCATTATTGAGGAGAGAGCTTTATTTAATTTTAAAGTTTTATTAAAATGGAAAAAGAAAGGGAAATTACAAATGTGAGCTTCACCCTCTAATGTTGATTAGAAGGGAGTATTTATAGGCTAAACACAAGGACACTTTGGACTAATTACACTTTTAGTCCTTGTGTTTTAACTTAAGCCTAAACTAGAGTAACTTCCATATAGACACTATATTTTTAATCCTAACAATCTTCCCTCAATATGGTGGTATGTGGAATTACTTACAATGTATCCTACAAGTACAAATAGCTAAAGATATCTGCAGTTTGCTTTGTATTCAACATGTACTTTAGCTTGAATCATTCCTTCACTTGTAGAGAATACAATGTAATCCGTATAAACTGAGTTGACTTCCCCCCAGTTCATATAGCATGTCTTTAAGCAGTTCAACTGCTTCCCCCCAAACAGACAGCCATTCGAAGCAAATATGACACTTTGATGTGGTTGACAAATCTTCTAACTATAGCGGTTTAAGCTCGCAGCGGAATTTGTAGAAGAAGAAGTAAACCACACTTAGCAGCAAATCTGACTTCTTCGTTGCTGATTAGTAGCCAATCCACTCAGGGGAACATGCACATACTTCACACAAACAACTCATTAGAAGTAAGAAACTCCAAGTCAATTAAGTCCCGGATGTTGTATACACCAAAGTCAATTAAGTCTCGGATGTACACATTTCTTCCCCCTGGTTGTTGCACTATGTTGTATACACCAATGTCAATTAAGTCCCGAATGTACACATTTCTTCCCCTTGGTTGTTGCATCTATCGAACACTCTTCCCCCTGATTATATCTGATGACCATCAAAATAATCATAATTCGGTTACGTCCGAATGTTCGATAGAGAAGTCATGTGTGAAGTCGCTTCTCCTCAGACTTATTCAATTCCAACCTCGTATTCTGACTGCTTTTTGTAATGATTACTGATGGAGAAAATGTAGTATCACAAACTTGATGCTGAAAGTGAATACCACAAACTTGTGATTATGTCTTGTGCTATCACGAGACTCAACTCATACTAATACTCAAGTAATTTCTTGAATGTATAAGTTTAGACCTAAGTCTCTTGACAAATCCTCAACTATGTGAGACACTGAGCACTACAACGTAACTCCTTCAAGTGATAGCAAATGTGCGCATTGAGCACCAACTTCTGCGTTTATAGATCGCGCATTGCTAGATTTGACAAGTTTTCATCAACACCGATTATAAGCTTGAACAAGTTATCTTTAAAAGTCATCATCCAACCAACCCCGACTTTTAAGATATGATAAGTATACGCACCTGTGAAATTCCACTTCAACTTCAAATAAATGATAACGAATCATCCCCGTAATCAATTCTTGCGATTAAATCCCGAGACTAGCCTTTTGAACGGTTTTCGTGAATCTTTTATCCGGATCATTTTAAGCAATAAGTGATGTTTTTGTGTTTCCAAAAGAAATTAACAAAAAATCGGCTCTTTAGCATTTTAAGCCCATAAATTCGGTATCCTTATTTCAAATTCGGATCCAGCCCATTTTCGAATTTAATAAATTCCAGCCCAATATTCGGTTATAATTAAATGTAGCCCAATTTCATTTTAAGCTAGCCCATTTTCTTTAATACTCTAATCGGCCCATGTGACCATAGTGGGATATATATTAGTTAGGGTATCATAACCCTAAAATTTTAGCACACACCAAATTCTTGCTTCATTTTGTACACCCCATTTCTTCAACTCTACATACTTCACAACAGTTACATCCTTATCTCTCCATAAGAAAACATCTGCCCCTTTTTTCTTTGTACGTAGTCACCAAATCACAAACACAATAACCTAAATCTCATTTTCTCATAAACCACACCTAGCATCCAGAACACACAACACAGCCTCACTTGAATCACACTCGAACAAACAAACAACCATGACTTCGTGTTTGCTTCTATTCGTCTTCATGATCTTGCTCAACAAGGTTACGGGTAGGTTGTACACTTGTTGACCAGATCTGAAACTACTTCCGAGTTCAACTTTTTGACCAGTTCCGAATTTGTAAGATAAGCAAATTTAGCACATCTTATAACCGAATATGACCGAGTTTGATCAAATCTTACGATAAAACCGTAAGCAGCCAAACTCGATCAACTCAAACATAACGAAAAGGTACAACAATGTGCTAAAATAAGCTGAAATGACATATAAGCTCACGAAATAAACTGATAAAACAGAATAAGCATAAAACTCAGAATAAACTATTGAACTGAATCTGATATGAATCTGGACTGAATCTGACTGAAAATCCACGTGAACTGAATCTGGACTGAAATAAGCCGAAATAAGCTGCTGGACCGATAAGTTGAACTGAATATGCTGTAAAACATCACGAACCGCCTGTGCAGCTCTGATACCACTTGTGAGATTTCTCGAATCACGATCTTGGGAGGTCGAGGAAGCTCAAAATAAGAATAAGCCATTATTGAGGAGAGAGCTTTTATTTATTTTGAAAGTATTTATTAAAATGGAAAAAGAAAGGGAAATTACAAATGTGAGCTTTACCCTCTAATGTTGATTAGAGGGGAGTATTTATAGGCTAAACACAAGGACACTTTGGACTAATTACACTTTTAGTTCTTGTGTTTTAACTTAAGCCTAAACTAGAGTAACTTCCATATAGACACCATATTTTTAATCCTAACAAAAATCCTAAAAACGGATTTGTATATATAGGAAAATCGCTATAACGGCGTCGCGTTTTAATTGTGACGCCGTCACGAATAGAATATTCTAGATAATGGACTGGGTCGTACTGCCGTCTGGAGATCTTGTGACGCCATCTTGAGATGGGTTGTGACGGCATCACGTGTGATCTGTGACGCCGTCTCTAACTTATGAGTAGAAATTCTTAAGAGATGTTGGTGTAGGTCTGTAGTCTTGTCCGTTTCTTCTCCAAATAAGCCTAAGTCATGTGTATTTCCTCCAAATGCCTTCCAAATGCTGAATACCTAAAAAGGAAGGATTAAGTACCTATTTTGGGGTAGGTCCAAATTACTACTCATAATATTTAATGCACGATTTAGGGGTTAAAACGACATAAAAAAGTGTATAAAATGACAGCTCATCAAGTTTTGTGGTGTTAAATTTTGTATCAAGTTTTAAATTTATATTTTGCCGACTTAACCAAAAACAACACTTTAACGGGCAGTGTACCTGGTCGGTAGGAGTTTCGTGGTAAGTATGGTGTCAAACACTTGGAGCCAGGAACACTTTCAATTTATTAATAGTTTGGTTTTTCTAATCTAAGTTCGTCTAATCTATGTTAAACCTATGTTAAATCCTAAATCTAATGGATAAGAGGGTTTTATGTCTAAGAGGACTGCTCAGGTTTTTGTGGTGACCTTTTAACCAATTCAAGAACACTAAGAACACACGAAAGACAAATAACAGAAGATTAAAAGAGCGGTTAGCCCAATATAGAAAACTATATTAACCATTATTAATCCAATCAGAATGTTGGTTTGTTTATTAGTGCAATGATTACTTATCTCAAAGCGACATATCATTCTTAAGACTTAGACGTTACTTCTTCCTAATACCTAGACACGTAGAATCCCGTTACAATTAAATGCATATTATAATCTATCTTAGGGATTAAGGCAATGGTGATCTTGTTAAACCCTAGCTTATAGAGACTTTACCCACTTACTGCTTAATGGCAATTCATATACTAGTAGTCCACTAACCAAGTCTTTACCGATTGATTAGAACGTACTCGTTGATACCAAGGTCACCTTATGGCCCAACTAAGCTCACAATCAAAGGGTGAAGATAGGTCGTCAATTGTGTAACTATTGGTCTAGATGTATAAATCACAATATAGAGAGCTATCCTGGCATCTAGATTACTTGGTCTGTATCACTAGATCCAGTTGAATGATAGGTCGCATAGAAAAGCACGTAAACAAGTATGATGATAAACATAAACAAGCAATTCAACGATAAATTAAGAAATCGAGATAAACAAACCAAACATTAAGATCTTCATAACAATGGCTAATACCCGAAGGTATTAGCCTTCAAACGTCATAATTAATACAAGAGTAATGATTTAGCCAAGGTAAACTATATGAGTTAAAAATGATACCAAAAATTGAATGATTACAAAAGTATAAGAAATTACATGTTGTCTCCTACGAAATTGATAACGTTGCTCGACCTCTTCTGCTCTTTTTCTCCTCTGAAAATCGACTTTTATGGTTTAGGTATCGAGAATATGATTTAGCACACTTAAAACTCGTTTTTGAGTTTTCTATTTATAGGGTCTGGAGTCGGTTCGATACGGCGTATCCAATGTCTTGGATACGACGTATTGGGGGTTTCTTGGAGTAGGGACCACGTTTGATATCTTCCAGAATATTTTATTCCCATATAGCTTGAATACGACGTATTGCCTTCTTCTGAATACGGTGTATTGAATCTTGTTTCCTTCGTGGTATTTGGTAAGTGCATGCACAGATACGCCGTATCTTCCTTGATGGATACAGTGTATTGGTTGTCAGAACATTAATCTTCAAATATCTTCATTTAAGCTCCAGAATGCGTGCCTTTTAGTTAATCTTTACCAATTGCTCCATAATTACTGCAGTTCTCAAATACAAACGATTAAGTAACAGTTCACTTGCCATAATTATACAAAATGGTTGTTAATTACAGGGATAAATGATGCTATAAAATGACGTTATTTAATGTCTTCAAAACCCCCTCAAGTTCATATTTGCTTAATTTGGTACCCTGAAGAAAATCTGTTGACGTACCAGTGGAGATGTTGGGTAGTAAACCCCCGATAAAAATTTTGTAGCATTGTTACACACTTTAAGTAATTGGGTTATACTTTAATTGTCTCCCACAACGGGTCAACGGAAAATGATCTACAATTACCTATTGGACCAAAAAGTCATGAAAATATCCATCAAAGTAGTTTTTTGTTTTTAAACCACTTTTGGAAATATGCTAAGTGAGAGTTTCTCTTGTCGAAACGTTCACAATGAGGTGATAACAAGGTTTTCCCGTTGTGTACAGATTTATATAGCGTTTGTTGGTTTTTACACCCGTTTTTAAAATAATCTTTTACATTGTTTTAAAAGACTCTTATTTCATTAATCGCGGGCACGCTATAAAACCATCTTGCAATCAAGTTAATGATGTGTTGCAACACATCGACTATGATAAAACCTACCTTTCATTGGTGGTTCGTATTTTAATTTTAGTTTACCAATTGCTTATGTGTTGTTGCTAGCATTATCCAATGTGATTGACATAATTTTATTTTCCATGTTAAAATTGACAAACACATTTCTCAACGTTTTAGCTAAAGTACTACCCGTGTGAGAAACCGAAAAGTCTTCGAATGCAATGACCCGCTTCATCATTTGCCAAGTACAGGGTTCAATCCAATGTGCAGTAACACATATGTAAGAACCGGGCAGCCCATGAGGAGCGGACCAAACATCCGTTGTTAGGTTGACATTAGTATTTAAGTTTAGAAAACCATCAGTTATTGCTTGTTTAGCCGCTACCCATAATTTTATTGCACCACGTTTGATAGTAGTGTGACTTACATGATTGTATTTTGGTTGCAAATGGTTCTGAAACACCCTCGTTGTTTGCTCGTCGCCAAAGTGGTTGAATGGTAACCTTCGTTGAATCACTAAACCCGCAAATTATTTACGAAGAACATTCGGATTGTACATGAAAATAATCCCATCTCGAGACATAGATGATTGCCCTGATTCCGCAACCCTCCTTAGTGCTTCACAATGCGGATGCGAGATATGATTCTTCAACGTCGAGTTGAATCTTTCGAAAAGAAATGAAAGCAATGCTTACATTGAGCTTTAGTCGTGTTGTCGGTCATTTTGAAAAGGTTGAAGTCTTTCCAAATCTGGGGTTTCGATTGGTTGGTAGGATTTGATGAATCGTCGGTGCACTTGATGAACCGGCACCGAGGGTAGTTGAGTCGGATTGACTTGCCATTGCTAATTGAAAGAAATTCGGTTTTGCTTTGGAGAGTTTTTTTTCTTAGGATTGTAAGTTGTAAGTTGTGATTGAAACACTAACACAACCTCTTAATATATAATCAAATAAAAGAGCAAAACAATAAACACTACACCTAAAAAGTCATGAAAACGCTCCTTCAGGGCCCCCCCACGTTATAAAAGCAAAATTCGAATTTTGAAAAAAAAATCACCGGAACCGGTTCCAAAGGTTACCGAAAACCGGTATCGATATAAGCCGCGTCAAACGAAAACGGTAGAATCTAAAAAACCTTAAAACGGTTCCAACCGCGATTTGGCCAAGAACCAGTAACCAGGTTCTGTCAAACCGGGGTTGACCGGTTCGTTTTCGGTTTCAATACCAGGGTCGGTTGGCAAACGGCTTTTTTGCTCATGTCTCAGTTTAGAGTAGGCAGGCAAAAACTCAGTTTTTGCTAGGGCTATTCATTAATATACCTAGGCTTTTGTTTGTATCACTCTATTAAGTTAAAACTGCATTTCGAAAAATTCCTCTTAGTTTACTAAACCACGATCAGTAGCAAATTTTTGGTCCAAGTATATTTGAAAATAATCGTTAGATGAGTCATGATAAACGTATGATGTATTGAAGGTGATCTCACTTCAGTTCCTATACTAGATGTTATATATGTGAGGTACGTAGTAACATCTATAAGAAGAAGCCTTTGTATTTATTGTTTTGTTTTGATTTTTGCTGAGAGCTTATGTTGTGTAATTAAGATCGTAACCTTTGACGGAATTGATTGGGTGTAAGAGGATTAATTAACCAATATGATATCATTAGAAGTTTGGATAAGTTACTAAATGTGGACTTAACAAAGTAAATGGGCCAAACATACAAACCAGATCAAAATAAGCATGCGAATGGGTTAATGCCTATTTTGGCAGCATTCGACATGGCTTATAGGATAGAAGATAAATGGAATCACATGATCTTTTATTAGCCGACTATAGTATATTGTATTATTGTGTATGTTATTAGTGTATTGGCTATTGGTCCTAGCTAGGAGTGTCAAATGGGTCGACTCGGACCTGACCCGAACCCGAAAAGGTCTTATAGGGTCGGGTTGATTTGGGTCCAACTTAGCTTATCGGGTTTATCGCGTTAACTCGATAGCCTTATACGGTCGGGTTAGGGTCTTAATTAGTTTGTTATCGGGGTATCGAGTCAATCCAATAAAGTCAATAAGATATATGATAACCAATTTACAAATCTTTAATTTATAAAGTGTTGTTCTCTAGAGGCATACACGGCTCTTTATTCTTTTATCTATAGGATACTATACCTCTTTTTCGTTTACTGTGGTTTGTTTTGTTTTTATAAGCTCAGTAGCTGACAAACATGTTTTCTTATATATTATACATCATAATCTCATACTACCTCAGACTCAAAGATTTTTTAGAGTTAAACTGATTCAACTTTGACATTGCCTATTTTTATGTGTGTTATATAATACTTAATGCAAAATATATGAATGGATTAGGTTTTAAGTGTATTTTTCATTGGTATACTTTTCATCAAGAACTCAGGTTTACTATTTTCTTGGATGGTGTGATGAGATGTCACACCTGAATAAGTTTAGTGTTCTCCCAAAAGTTGGTTTCTTATTTGATCGTACAAATAAATTTGGCTCAACAATGTTAAGGGATATATGAATCAGGTTATCAACGAGCTACTTTATTTTTAAAAACAGTAATGTTAATAAAAAAATGTAAATCGATAACATTACTGTTTTAATTGTTTATGATACAACATATATATATATATATAACATTATAAAGCACTTTCTCCCAACTCTAACAATCCTATTTCACAACATTAAGATATTTTGGTTACTAAATTTTTATTTTTTCTTAACAAATAACCCGATAGTCCCACCCGGCTAACTCGTAACCCGATAGACCCGATTCACACCCCTAGTCCTAGCCCATCACCCCATCTTATATAGATTATGTAACGCATCACCGCATTAGTATTGTGTATCCTATATAATCATGTATGATATGGAGATATGCTCAAGAGAAATAAATTGATTTTATGGTATCACAACCATAAAAATCTCAACAAAATTCCTGAATATTGTTAACTTCCTATCTTTTTCATCTTTCTTTCTCTTTCAAGACCCTAAAATATTCCAATGAAAGGCGATGACACCACAACTACACCATCACATACCTTAATGTTGACAAACCATTTTGTGTCAAAAACATCTAAACTTATGCTCCCCTCACCCTTGATCTCGATAAGTAAATTATCACTAATGCACGTACCTTTATTTAAAAGGGTTAAAATACATTTTTTGAGGCGATATTATACTGTGTTGAAAGAGAAGACACTAAATAATGGGGCCATTATTTGTAGCGGTTAAGAATCGCAACAAAAAAAGACATTATCCGAAGGGATTTGTTTTTATCCGCAACAATAGAAGACGTTTTCTGAAGGGCTTTGTTTTTAACCGCAAAAAGAAGTAAGATATTTTTTCTAACTAAAAACTTATATTTATAAGTTAACCATTCTATAAAATGAACCATGACTGCATTAAGAACTGTTCCAAACAAGTTCTAAATACAAAAATAAATTTATTTATTTTGTTTCAATCTAATATCAAACATGAAATTAAGCTACACACAAAATACAAAACACAAAATTTCAACCAACTTAGACAAGTTTTATAACCTAACAAATATCCATTACAAATTTGATATCCAAAACAATATAAACCCTAAACATCTTTTGGAATTGCATAAAACATAAACTCCTAAACATTAAACAACTTGGACAAACATAACAACCTAGACATGAGTTTGACAAACATAAAAACCTAAACATGAGTTGGACAAAACGAAAACCTCAATTCCCTAAATAATATGAGTAGAATTACGGTGCGGAATTAAGAACATGTTCATCAATATGCTTTTGTGCAATAGAACTCATATCCTCCCAAAGCTGAAATCAAATCATGCGAAATATAAAATCAAATACATTATTTTATTTTAATAGAAAAACTGGTATATAAATACTTATAAGTACTTACATTAACCGAAAAGTCTTGTTGTAGCCTAAACATAAGTTTAAACATAGTTAACAACACGTAATAGCCACATTCCCGACTTTTGTTGGTGTCACCAAACTTGAATATCAATTATAAATTACAAACAGGAAACATATAAATCAATTTGCACGAGTATATACATATATGTATATGATTTACCTTAGCGATAGTTCAATTTATATGCATTTTACAAGTCTTGAAAAACCAATCGTGTAAGTTAAAATACTTTATGTACTCAATTGTCAATTTATATTCACTAGACATTCTTACCTTTTCACAAGTGATGTCAATTTGTACATACAAGGGGTTTTTCTCATGTCCCTGTTGGAAGAATCTAATATGTATCTCATCTTTGTTAGAAGAATCCAATATGTATCTCATCTTTGTCAAATGGAAATTATGAATAAAACCCAATGAGGACTACAAGAAAGGTCAAACCTTTTAGTATAAACAAAATATGCATTATTGAAATCATATGACAAGCAAAGATTTGATATGTACTCTTGTAATTAAATGCAATGAATATGGTTTTGTCTTGGTGTGCTGCAAAAGTTTGATGAATGTGATCCATTGCAGCCACACCATTGTAGTCTTGGCACATTTTCCAATGGACGAGTGACTGGTTTAAGAACAAACATTTGTTGCAACCCGAAAAACGTCGTTTAATAGACCCATATAAATGTCTAAAATTAAAACAATAAACATGATAAAAGTGAACAAAAAATATATAATACTAAAACCTATGATATTGTGAAAAAAAATTAAAAAGTTGACGAGCTTACATCACCCATCAATGTATAATGGTAGTTGTTCATCATCCATGCTAATAGTGACAAATATTCAACATACTCGAACACTCAATATACCTCCTGGGTGCCACATAACAACGATATGGTCTTCTCGGTCAGGACGTTGTATGAACTTGGATGCTATTCTTGATTTCTCTTGGCCTCTTCAGCAACAATGCCAATGCATTCCCCAATAGTTTATTTCTGTTTCGTTGTAGGAAAGATCTTTCTTCGAACCACTTCCAACCTGGCAAACACTTTCATGCATTTTTAGTTGTGTTATCCTCTTTATCGTATTAGCGGGACTTTTATTCGGAACCACCAAGAAGTTATGGCTTGTGATGACAACTCTTGTTGAACTTGAATTGGATATATATATAAGCTACAAATTCAATGATTTTTAAGCAAAATGATTAAACTTGTTATAAATATAAAGAATAAGAGTAAGAGGGAAAAAGATATATAAGAGGAAGAGATTTTTAGTATTGAATGGTCCTTCAAAAAGTTACAAGCATGTGGTATATATACATGTGAAACACTAACTTGTTACTGAAGATGATGAATAGCCATAAGCCCATAATATTTTACAATACTCCTCCTTGGATATTCACCGGTTATCTGCCTTATTAAAAACCTTATCAAGAAAAACCCAATGTGATAAAAACTTGATGAAGGAAAAGAGTGCAGTGCGCATAATGCTCCTCCTCAATTTAATGTATATATTTCAAGCATCGAATGCTAATCTTCTGAACGAGTTGCTCGAATACTTTTGTTGTCAACAACTTTGTAATGAAGTTCTTCAAATTGTTGATGTTAATAATAAGTCATGCAATGATGACAAAATATATGTGTAGCTTCCAACCCAATATCAAATGCATTGGTTGGAAAGTATACAATGTGTGTATAAATATTAAAAGAGAATATATACTCTTATGACGCATATTAATTGCAGAAGTAACATCAAAACCTCAATTGCACTTATGTATGGTACTTGAAGACCACTTATTTCTTAGAGACATATGCAAAAGCAATTTATATAATATGTGTCCTAAATGATTTTGATCCTTATAAGGATTCATTCAATTTGATCAAATAAAGTTATTGAGAACTTTATTATTTATTTCTAGACGTTGAAGTTGTGAGCTATGCTTGAGGCATTACATATCCTTTGTAGAATATGAGAGCTCTAATAAACTCCATTTTAGGGAAAAAAAATAAATATTATCTCATTAAAATATCAATAAGATATTTACATCAACCTTGAGATAATATGTCTTTTAGTAATCAACTTAATGTTTTTGTGAATTTTTTTCCTTCACTATTCATGTATTAAAGCACATAACTTTAGAGCTCTTATTTCGGTTTCGCACAAAAATCGATGTATATCCAATAGATATTACACATTGATGTTTATGAACTTCATGTTCTAATACTTTTAGTATTTGCAAGATACTATGTCTTTTTATGTTGGTCAATCATTCCGTTGAGAGCGCATTTGGATATTAATTGATTTCTGATTCTCATCATGCATAATAGCAAGCAATATATTGTATGTAGACAAATTTATCGACGTCGTTTTGTTTCCGATTCCATATAATTCAAGACAAGATAGAATTTATTGAGATCTCATTAGCTATCTGAGGTTATTCGGAACCTTAATGTCTAGTGTCTCTTTATAAGACTATCATGGGGTCTTTTACACCTCCAACAACCATCTTGTTTTCATGCTCCATATTTTTCCTCGAGGATTTTATTTGGAATCGAATTGTCTACCATGCTTAAGGCATGTCATAATAAAATAGTGTCCTTGAGGGACAACGTATAATCGGAGCACGAGTAGCTAAAATTTCGTTTTTGGCCAATGTTTATGTATGGCTATTAGATTATCCATTGAATAATAAATTCATAAAAAAAATTGAGGATCAATAGAATATGATAATTCATTCTGAATTTGCAGCTACTTCTCTCCTCCTGAAGGAATTATCCTTCTTCTATATCCCGTATATGTGCATTTAGGTGGAGTAATTTACAAAAAAAAATAAAATGGGATATGTTTGGTTTATAACCAAAAACCAATTATAAAAGGGAGGATTTATAATAACATATTGGCATGATGCTAATTTTGTTGTTGTGCATATTATAATATGGCCTTATACAACAACAACAAGAAGTTTTTCTCTCATTTTCATTTAATAATTTAGAAGTAATTCATCGAATATTCATGATGAAATACTTACTCTGGAATGTTAGGCTCTTTTTGAGCTATTTATCATGCAAACTTGAGGTTACGATTTGATCACCATTTAGACGATCATCGAGTTTTAAGCTCTAAATGGTTCATACAATGGATTTATGCCTACATATATCCATTTGTTTTCTTTCCAGTAAATTGAGGGATTAAGTCCTCAATCTAGTTGATAGATGAATAAATCAACTTCTTTTGAGAGATAACATTAGATTGAAGAACCTTATTCTTCAATAGTTTTTGCATCATTAATGACTCGGGATGGTAGAACCGGTCATGCTAAAAATATTATAGTTATTGCTCATAAACTTATGTCATGGCTAGTAATTATCTTGCACTAATATATGTATAATGCATGTCGAGGAAGATACAAAAGAATATAATGCATCCTTAATTTTGAACTTCGTTCCTCATGACAAATTTTCTTTTATAGAGCAAAATGTGTTAGCATAGATTCTTATATCTATGGATATAATTTGTACTATCTTTGACATACTTGTACTTTGCATACATCTCATTTCATTTTTGCATAAATAACATTTTTGTTTACTCCTTTCTTATTTTATTTTGCCACTACTAGTGGTTTTTCATTGTCATACTACCTCGACCATATCCTTTATCATGATAAATGATTTTTAAACATTTATCATTACATTATCACATTCACATGAGGGAACATGGATCTTATATTGATCATTTTATCTCATTCACTTGAGGAATGGAGATCTTTATGTTGATCTACTCATCTTTAATCTTGCAACTTGAGGTTGCCAACTAGTTACTTTGAATTAACATGATAATAATTATTTTCACCACGTCTATAATCACGATATCTACATGATCATCGTTATTGAGTCACATTCAGTTGAGTGAATGGATCAAATTTAGTAAACGGGTTTATCGTGTTTCTTAAAGCATACCCATTGCTTTGTTTAAAGAAACTTATATCAAAGCATCGTTCTCGATATATGAGCATATTCGAGGCATTTAACCATCTCATCGCATATTTTCTTGTTATCATTGAGATGTAACACTCAATATTGCAAAAAATATGCTCACATTTACAATAATTTTCTTTCATTTGATGGTCAAATCTTTCTTTTAGATTTGTCATACATTTAACGGATCTTTCACCGTTAGATATTCTTTTTAATTCAGATCTAACACTGAAATTGTGAGACCGAACTCGCTTATACCTTATTTATTTATTTATTTATGCAGCTTGAGGTGCATACAATCATAGAGAGCTTTTGGGATAAGTACTTGCTTTTGTGTGGTAATCTACCCTTTAGATTTTACCATAATTTAACGAATCTTTCATCGCTAAGTATTCTCTTTTGAGGTCATCATGAAAAAGAAGATATACCACTATTGTAGCGCACTCTTGTTAAGAGGTTTTATTTTCAATTTTATTGATTCTCCCAAATCTTCCTTTTTAGCATAACATTAGGTTATGTTATTGATTCCATTGATCGAATCATGTTAGAACTTGAGGTTCTAACTATTCTGTTTCTTAGCATTAACTACTTAGAAAGTTTTCTTCAATCTTCATCAGCAGTACTAAGTTACACTAGCAGTACTAACTTTACTCTAGTAGTACTAACATTACTAGCAGTAGTAACTTACACTAGCAGTAGTAACTAGCAGTACTAAATACTTAGCATATTTTTCATTAAGATTACTAACAGCACTAATTTATGCTTAGCAGCAGTAACAAACCTTAGCAGTCTTAACTTCCACTTAGCAGTAGTAACTTCCAAACAACATCAAGAGGCTTTTAATCCCAACATTAATATTTTTTTCTAATTGAGTATCATAACACAAGGTTATGTTATTTTAATTCTCTTGAGGAAATCATAATTGAACTTGAGGTTCATAAAAATATATATATATATATATACGATAACAATAACTATGAGGTCATATTATCATGATTCATCTAAAGAAATCACAAAGAACTTGAGGTTCTTTAAAAAAATATAACAATAACTTGAGGTTATTGTATTTTAATTATATTCATTGTAATAGAACTTGAAGTTTTATAATGAATAAATATAATCATAACATGAGGTTATGATAATTCTTTTATTCTCTTGACAAGATCATAGTAGATCTTGAGGATTTTAAAACGAAGCAGAAGAAAATGTATAAACAATAACATTAATGTTATTTTATCCAATTCTTGTGAAGGAAGCATAATAGATCTTGAGGTTCTATTTTTTTCTCTAACATAACATGAGGTTATGCTAATTTTTTTATTTTTTTACAAGGATCATTATTAGAACTTAAGGTTCTAATTAATTTTTTATTTCTCTTTTTTACATCATAACTTGAGGTTATGCTATAAATAATTAATTTTTTTTCTTGCTCAATTGGTTTAACATGAATGTTTCAATGAAGACATTCATATTAACGACAACAACAACAACAAGAATTATGCTTCATCTTATACCTAATTCTCTCTCTAACCTAAAATCTCTCTCTTCTCTCTAAACCCTAACTTTTCTCAGTCGTCGCCTTCGGCCGCCGGCTTCATGTCGGTGGTTCGGAGGGCTCACCTTAAACCTTAACCTCTGTCACCTTATATATTCGAATATCAAGTAATTTTCACAAAATAAACCACCACTTCTTCTAGATCTGAGTTTTTTCAACAATGATTTCTACTCCGGTAAGTTGCTCGTCTACAGACCCTACTCTGTATTCGTACCTATATCTCGTGAAACCACCACCTACTTGGGTCGCGTCGTCGTCACTTCTCACTGGATGGCTTCGGCACATGATTTTTCAAGTTTCTGTCACAGTCGTTTTCAATGTCGCCCCTGGGTGTTTTGCCCTTATATTGTGGTCTTTGCGTTCGGTGGGTTCGGTTGCGGAGTTTGTGTTTGTTGAGTTTTTTGCAGGGAAGGTAATCGGCTTCGGTTTTGGATCTATGTTTCTGCCCTCTTGTCATGACATGGCAAGCATATGTATCCTTAGTTGATGATGAAGATTCAAGGTTCTAATAGAAGAAGTCTTTGGTTTATTTTTTCAATATTCAAGTTTGTATTTCAATTGTTGTTGTTTCAAGGAGGTTATATCTTATTTTCAATTAGTTTGCATCTTGCAAACTCTCAATGTAATCATCAAATCATTTTTTATGGTCCCTTCAATATCAATTTCACTTTTGCTAAAAAAATATATTGACAAACAAGAGCTAATTAAATGTAGACACATTACTAGGACATAAATATTAAGCCATACTAGATAAATCACCATGGTGTTATTTTATATTATAAAGCAATATGAAAGAAAAAAAAGAGTAAATTACATAGTTCGTTCTTGTGGTTTGCGTTGACCGTCGGCTTTCGTCCTTTGACCCAAAAAAATGCACCATTCGACCTTAAGTGAGAAACATTTTCCGTCGTTGGTCCCTCCCTCTAACGCCTTTAGTAACACTTGTTAAGTCATCACACCCAAAGGTATTTTTGTCATTTTAAGTCCAAAAAAGAGAGTAAAATAGTCATTTTGTCTAAGTCCACCTATTTTTTTTCAATCACTAACAAATACACTAGAAAAACAAAGAAACATCCTTACTTTGTATCAGATTCATTATCTTCTTAAATAAACAAATAAAAAAACACACGACATACACACAAAGAACATCATCATCTTAAACAAATAACAACCACCCCATCAAACCCTCACACCCATTTCCATACTAGAAAAGCCATGTCACCTTTCTTCATAAACTTGAAAACTACACCTCATGTTACAAACAAAGAAACCTGCATACAAATAACTTGAACATACAAAGATCTGGTCTGCCACTAACACCTTAGATTAGAGCCTTAGTTTGGGTTATTATTATTCTCTCCACAATCAACCCTCCACACCCATTCCAGGCAACCACCTAAAAACCCAATCCACCGCCACAGATCTGGTATGCCGCCGCAGATGTCTCCGAAAAATACTCATACCACCGTCGTTTTCATTCACAGCTAAAATAACAGGAGGTTTTGATTTTTCGTGTATGACTTTTGCTTTTTGATTGTTAAGTAAGAAATTAGGTGAAAGGCACAATTTTGATTTAATGGATTTATGTACAGGATGGGCCAGGGATGAAACCAGGGGGTTCCCGTGGGGTGCCCGGGAACCAATGGATTTTTTCGATTTAGTGTTAATTTTTGAAAAAATGTCGATTTTTCCTAAATGCATGTTAAATGCACCCAGTCCATCCAAAAATGTTTATAGTGTCACAGTTCAAAACGAATTATGCACCCGGTTATATTTGCTCTTGGTTCCATCCCTGGGGATGGCAAGGACACGGAAGTGAGGTGATAGTGTAGGAGTGGGATGACTGTGTTTAGAAATTAAATTGGTAACATGACGGAGTGAGATGATTCTCTTTAGCAATTG
>BQNB010087658.1:0-27868 GCA_026074375.1 Tanacetum coccineum | reverse complement strand
AGACCAGTGTGGAACAACATCAACAGGGTGAACCATAGTAATTTCTCAAGAAACTCTAGGTACCCTCACCAAAGGAGGTCTTTTATCCCATCGGCAGTACTTACAAGGGAAGGGTTGAAAAGTACTGCCAAACCAAAATTGACACGAACAGTACCTTCAAAAAGTACTGCTCATGTGTCTTATCAAGGTACTGCTAGACCAAAAGTACCACACGCAGTACTTTCCCAAAGTACTGGTAGACCTCATTATCCAAGGATGGATAAAACAAGACCTAGAACCTCAAATCTTTCAAGGACTCCTCACAGACCACAAAGACCCAAGAAAATTGTGAAATCTATCTGGGTAAAGAAAGGAAGTACTGTTGCAACACATGCAGTACTTCCACAAACTGTCAAAGAGGGTGTCATGATGAAATCAAATCAAACATGGAGACCAAAAGGAGCTTATCTAGATTCTGTGAATAGGGATAATGGATCTTACACACTCAAGCAATTTGAGTATGTAACTCCATTAGGGGTATCCAAGTCAGTTATGACTTGGGTCCCTAAAAGAGTCTAATTCTTTAACTTGTTTGTACAGGGCAATCCAGAAGAAGATCTCAAAGACTATGCTATTATTGACAGTGGATGCTCTGGAAGTATGACAGGAGACAAGGACAAGCTGTCTGATTTTAAAGAGTTCAAGGGTGGTTATGTGGCTTTTGGAAATGACTCTAAAGGAGGAAGAATCTCAGGAAAAGGAACCATCAAGACATCATGCTTAGATTTTGAGAAAGTTAGCTATGTGGAAGAGCTTAAGTTCAATCTCCTTTCTGTTTCTCAAATCTGTGATAAGAAGCACAATGTCCTCTTCACTGACAAGGAGTGTCTTATCTTATCTCCAAAGTTTAAGTTTGTTGATGAAGACCTGGTGATACTTTGAGCTCCTAGAAAGAATGATGTATACAGCCTGGATCTAAAGAATATTATTCCCTCTAGAGGAATAACTTGTTTGATTGCAAAGGCAAGAAAGGATGAAGCTGTCTTATGGCACAGAAGATTGGGGCATGTCAACTTCAAGAACATTAACAAGTTGGTTAAAGGCAATCTGGTTAGAGGTTTACCTTCCAAGACATTCAAGCTTGAGCATTCATGTTTGGCATGTAGAAAGGGTAAACAGCACAGGGCTTCTTGCAAGAAGATTGAAGAAAGAACAGTCAGAGAACCTCTTGAATTGCTCCATATGGATCTGTTTGGACCTGTTTCAGTAGAGAGTGTAAATAGGAAGAAGTACTGCTTGGTGGTCACTGATGACTGTAGTAAATTCAGTTGGGTGTTTTTCTTGGCTTACAAGGATGAGACATATGATATGCTTCATGATTTGATCGTGGGGTTAGAAAACAAGCTAAGACATAAAGTGAAGACCATCAGGTGTGACCATGGAACAGAGTTCAAGAATCAACTAATGAATGAGTTTTGTGCCAAGAAAGGAATCAAGAGAGAATATAGCATTGCAAGGACTCCACAGCAAAATGGTGTCGCAGAAAGAAAGAATAGGACTCTCATTGAAGCTGCTAGAACTATGTTAGCAGACTCCCTTTTACCTATTCAATTTTGGGCTGAAGCAGTCAATACTGCTTGTTATGTGCTTAATAGAGTTTTGGTGACTAAACCTCAAATGAAGACTCCTTATGAAATTTTGATGGGAAGATCTCCTAACATCAGTTTCATGAGACCTTTTGGATGTCCTCTGACTATACTTAATACCCTAGATCATTTGGGTAAGTTTGATGGCAAGTCAGAAGAAGGCTATCTGTTGGGATACTCTACTAACAGCAAAGGTTTTAGAGTCTATAACAGGGTCACAAGAAAGGTTCAAGACTGTCTTCATGTAAACTTTCTTGAGAATCAGGAGAATCAAAAAGGAAAAGGTCCTGATTGGATGTTTGATCTTGAACTTCTAACTCCTTCAATGAATTACATTCCTGTAAGGAAAGAAAACTATGCTGATTCAGGAGGAAATGTATCAACTCATGATGATGTTGACGATTTAGATGATCAACAGTTCATTGTTCATGGTCCAAATATATCATCTACAGAGGCAGAATATGTAGCAGCTGCAAGTTGTTGTGCACAGGTACTTTGGATGCAAAATCAACTGCTAGATTATGGATTTAACTTCATGAACACTGAAATCCATATAGACAATGAGAGTACAATTCATTGAGAAAATCCTGTTTCTTCCACTCAAAAGACAAAGCATATTCAGATTACACATCACTTTATTCGAGATTGTTATGAGCAGAGGCTCATTAATGTGGTCAAGGTTCATACTGATGACAATGTAGCAGATTTACTCACCAAAGGCTTTGACTTGGCAAGATTTAACTTTTTGGTGGTAACCATTGGTATGATGAACCTATAGCTACGTTTGAGGGGAGGACTACATGTAAAGTACTGGTATTCAAGTGACGTACTGTTCTGGTTAGAAAGAATCTTTGGAAGCACTATTGTTACGTTTACGGGGAGGATATGAATGATTATTCAAGGTTTTAAAGATTTGATGAGATATTTTGAAAAATTGCAGGGTTGTGATTGACAAATTTGAGTTGAACAGCTTTTTTGTGAAAGAACTGGCTACCAGCCAACTCAAAGTACTGCTCGTCCTTAGAACGTATTGCTTAGACAACTAAGTACTTTCTAAACGTTCTGCAACGGACAGAACGAACATTTTTCGATAGAACGTATTTACACGGTAACTTTCTTTGTTACCCGACGCAACCTATAATGTTCTCAACTGAATTGCATTTTTCTCTCATTTCATTTCTTTTTATTCACAAATTTTTAAATACAACCTCCGACGCACATCAATTTCATATCAAATGGCCAATATTCGCACCTGTAACAAGCATAATATGATTGCTTGTGTGGAGAAGACTGCGCATAATGCTGATTTTTTATTAAATCGTTGAATTATCTCACTGGGTGTCAATAACTATTCGTTTTTTATTTAATCCCTAGAACTAATGGTCCGTGGGCTTCAACACTTTTGGGCTACAGCTTCTCAAGAGTAATTAATTAAGTGCCCACATACTTCGCGTGCAAATGGTAGCCTGGAAAGATGTTTTGATTTCAGAGGAAACCATTCGGGCTGATCTACTATTTGATGATGCAGATGGTTGTTGACTGCTTTCCCAAAGCAAGTTAATTTGGGACCTCGCTCAGAGACATTGGCTATGAGTGGTAATTTGGCACAACTTCATTTTCCAAACCTCTATTTAGCCCTCAGTGGAAGTATTTAGTTCATGTCTTACTTCACTGTCTTAGTCCTAAGAGTACATCATGGGAACAATTTGGGACTAACATAGCATCAGCTCTGGTAGGATTAGCAACCAACCAAAAGTTCAATTTTTCTTTGATGATTATGAATGGATTGCTAGGACATATTGCCAATGGTAAACCTTTTCTCATGTATCCTAGATTCATTCAATTGTTTTTGGACAAGCAATTAGAGGGAGTAACCAGACCTCAGAATTTTCTACCATCAGTTACTCTTCCCTCTAAGGTCTTTACTTTTATGAGAAAGCATAGTCCTAAGTTCTCATGTAGGATTACACCTTTGACTCCACCAATGTTAGAGGTCATAACAGCATTAGCAGCAGAGGAAGCACATAGTGAGAGTACTCATTCTAGGGCTGCAAGTTCTCCGCGGGATGCTCAAGGTACCCCTACTCAAAGTGCTGCTCTACAAGGTACTGCTCACACTCAAGGTACTGAAGGTACTGCTGAAACTCAAGGTACTGCTGAATCTCAAGGTACTGCAGAAACTCAAGGTAATGCTGAAGCTCAAGGTGCTGCTGCTATTCCACAATCTCCCAATGATTATACTCCCACAGATGCGTCTCAAACATCTGGAGGAGATGAGGGACTTTTGGATCTCTATGCTTTAAACAGGGAGGTTAGGAGGCTCAAGAAGCAAACCATTTCTCAAGCCAAACAGATTCACAAACTAAAGGCCAAACTCAAGAAACTGTCAAAAGGGGTAAAGCCATTGGTCAAACATCACATTCTTTGGGTGAAAAGTCAGAAGCTTAAGAAACGAGGAACGAAGAAAAAGAAGAAGGTGTCTTCAGTCAAACTGGGGAGGAATAAAGATGAAGGTAATTTGTCTGAAGAGAATAATGATCAAGATGACCATACAGCCTTTGTTTATAAAGATGAAGATGTTTTTGTTGCTGTTACTCCTGACTTAGAAAGAAAAAGTGATGAAACAGAACAGGTGACTATTGAAGAAGAAAAGGATGCTTCTGATGTAAAAAGTGGGGATACTGAAGAATTGGATTTGGAAGAAATTCAAAGTACTGCTAGACAAAGTGCTGTTACTCCAAGGACTTTAAATTTTGAAGATGAAGCAGGTCCTTCAAAGTCCAATTTCGTTCCAATCTCAAGGAAGAAGAGGCAAAAGCATCCTGCCCCTAAACCCCCTCATCATCCAAAGACTATAAAAAACACACACACACAAACATAATACCAAGAGGCAAAAGACAACCATGTCCAATTCCCATCTCAACCACACCCACCAACACCATCAACTCCCCAAAAGCCAAAGGTCAACGTGAAATAGGTATGAATATCCCAAAAAGAAGAAACTCACCACTATCAACCAAATCATAGTCTTAGTGGACAGCAAAGTGATGAGGTAAGTTGGCTATAAAGGTTCAACAAAAAGGGATGCCGAATACATAAATAAAAAGGGATGGAAGATTTATGAATGAAACCAAAACCAAAGTCTATTTCGAAGAAACCTACATCTCTTGCACAAGAACGGAATCACATGATGAGCTTCTTAAAGGGTCAAGGATACAAGAATGTACAAAAACTAAGGTATCCACAAATGAAGGAACAGAAAGCAAAAAGTTCCAAGAATACCAACAAAGAATTCTTTCTCAGTATTTTATTCCAATTGGTTCAGAAAGAAAAATGCAGATGTTACAGGAATAAGATGCAAAGAGACTCTTAAGGAAGAGAAAAGCTACATTAACAAAGAACAGCCATCAAAGAAGCTTAAATTGAGGACAATAGACAATCGATGAGCTCAAAAACTATCTTAGATTGTAGACTTTGAGTAAGAGTGGCATAGATAGAGAGTCACTAGAGGCAATCTTCTATGATTACAGACTTCAAGATCATTGACTTCACAGCCTATTGGAGAGTAACCGATCATGATTTATAAGAGCAAATACTCATTTCAGAGCTTTTGACACTCTGTGGGAGATACTGCACATTTTGGATAGACAGGATCTATATCATCTATATCTGGTTTGTACGAAGACTATAAGAAGCATATTCCCAACCAACTGGTTAGGATCGATTACTTCTGGGTGATCTTAACAACTATTTTTTGGGAGACGTCTGCAACAAGTGATGATGATGTTCTGGAAGAATCAAGAAGATTGGGAAATTATAAGATGGTAAGACTTAATGAATCTTCGGGTAGTACATACATTGGAGTTAGAGATGGTACAATGCTAACATATGCATGATCAGAAAGAAGAAAGCCTCTATCAGAGAGCAGATTGATCAGGGAGGCTATATCATGGTAAGGAAGTTGAAGATAGAGTGAAACTGCTATCAACATTGATACATCAGTTTATTTTTATGGACAACTGAAGATGGTGTGATTCTTAAACAATGGTATGATATATCAAAATCTCTTGTGAAAGTAACATTTTTTTTATAAAAGCCTTAACTGTGAACAAGCAGTACCTTAACAAAGTACTGGCTGTTTACAAAACAAACAGTACATTTTTGAAAGTACTGCTAGGTAAAAAGTTGTTTATTGAAATATTTTGAAGTTTCAGGAGTGTGCAAAAAAGGGTTTAAGCACAAATGGTCTGAAGGAAAATAAAACTTGTTTTAAGGGATTGAGTGTTGTTAACCACCACATAGCAAATGTGTAATCATTCACCATTTCTAACAAACATAAGAATTGACATATCCAAATCAACATTGTTTGTAAAAGACATCTCAAATCCTGTTGATGGTTGCCATTTACCAAAATTGAATGGTGAATCAATACACCCATGGTAATGCACTAAAATATTTGCTTAATCCAAAGCAAACTGGCTTTTGTAAAGAGAACTCAAATCCCTTGATATCTTTAATAGTTTGGCCACAAAACTAAATTGTTCTCAACTCACCAATGTTTTATTACCTGAGAGTTTGCTATCCCTGAGCAAACGGCTAACAGTAAAGACTTATACAAATCCGTTCATGGTTGTAATGACTTACCAAAAGTCATATAGTATTCAACACACTATGATTCATGTTCTGAGTGTTGAAGTGGTTTTCAGTTCACCATGGATTATTACCTTTTCTAGGTACCAAAGAACTGACTAGCCCAAGAGTGAATGGCTACTTGGTAAAGGCTCATAAAAACCATTTATGTTGCTGAGAAGACCTGCAGCTGATTGAAGAACAATTTGTTTGATGCAAAGACAAAGAAGTTTTGAAGAAGTATTTATGTTCAAAACAAGAGGTTTTCATTTCAAGATACTCAAACAGATTGTATACAATATCTAGAAGATTGAAGACTTGTATTGATGCTGAACAAAGATGTCCGACCATCAAGAAACTTGAAGTCAAGCGAGTAGAATTCAAGTTAGGGGAGGATTGTTGGGAAATACAAGCCAGAAGGTCAAAGTACTGATAAGAAAGTCAAAGTACTGCTAAGTTGAAGGTCAAAGTACTGCCTGCTTAAAGATGAAAAAGTCAAAGTACTGCCGTTATTAAAGGATTATTAGTTAGAACGGTTATTCATTAGTATTAAACATGTAACAGGATACATTATGATAATTATTTAATTAGTATATGTGTTTAAAGGACAGTAACACCTACGAGAGATTATCCTTATGTTTATCAAAAGGTTCTCTAGGAAGGCATTAGAAAGGGGACGACAAAATAACCCGAACAAGAAAAAGCCTTAGTTTAGAAGTAGAAATAGAGACAAGTAATTGTATTAGAGAACAGCAAACCTTAGGCATATTCCAAGGTGTGGAAAACAAATCGTTTGTTTAATCATTGTGTGTTCTTCTTGATACTGTTAACTAGTTTCCGCATAGTTGATAGTATTACATCAGTGTTTCATTATTACTGACTTGGGTTTATTCAAGGAAGTAACATCCTTTACAGGCTAAAGGCTTATTATACTAAGGTATATCGATCCTACAGACATTATGATATATGTATATTTGGTGACTGATGTTTGGGTGCATTCCACGTCTTTCACATTTTGAGCTCGGCGTCTGCCATGGTTACTAATGAGTATGATTATTTTTGTGGCTTGGTAATTGGACTTGATTTATTTACTGATTCATCTTACCTTACACATGAATTAGACTTCTGAATTTGTCTTCCCTTATATTTGTATTCCTTTTGATCAATGTCATGTTGTGATATCCTTTGCACCTTATATCGTATCCTTTGATTTCCCGTTAATCTTTGCGTTACAATTATATATATCTTTTCACTAAACTGGGCTTTTGTAAGCTCAGCGCACTTTCTTTTCCTGCGGCAGGTATCTAACTAGGTAGCTGGGGTTTTGCTTTCGGGTATGAGTGCTGAGTGTGGACATAACCTAAGATCTTAGTTTTTGATATATGATTTGTTACTTTTCGAGACATTCGTTATTTCAGTTATTTCGTTTGGATATGTCTATCCTTTAAGAACTTATGTACCTTAAGTCATGTTGACTTATTTTCCTTGGTTATTTAATTGAGACTTCCGCTGTTTATGCTTGTGTTATGATTATGTCTCTTTGATGTCACAACATATTGTAAACATCTATACCTTAAGTGTCGGGGTGTTACACTTTTGAGGAAGCCATATTTGGTGTGGATCAAGGACCCCGAAATCATACAACGGAAGTAGCGTGGTCGAGGCAGCAATGTTTAAAAGATCAGATTATAGTTTTATTATTTGGAAATGAAAAACTAAATTTAGCGAATTTAATATAATATTCATTACATGATGAGTTGGTTTATAATGATAATATTGTTGTTTACATTCTGAATGACTCGATGGGGAACCTTGATCTTAACACAACAATAGCGTAGGCGACGAATCTGCTTAGCGATTGCAAACATACCTAAGGAATTGGCATCATCACATAAGCGAGGAAAAAATAGAATACAAAGAGATTTACCCATTATTCGTAGGAGTGAAATCTAGTAGTGTTGAAGATAATAGTTTTTAAAGGTATGGTGTGAATTACCGAGCTAAACTCTACGGTCTTCAAACATGAGGCTATATTAAAGGTGATTAAGTAATACAAACTTATAAAGACTGCAAATTGAAGTTATAAAACATTAATAAGTTTTTATTTATTTATATTAGTATTCTTATACGTGAATGTCAATGGCTACTTTTTGGTAAGATATGACATTACGTTTAAAATAAAATTTGCAAATTTGTTGCATTAATTAAATGTATAACTAAGTTTATTTTGAACACATTAGGATAAATCGTATGCGGGTGAAATTTTTTCAAATATTAATCAGGAATATTTGGATGAACTTAATGAATAATTCCATCAATTGTTACAGACATCTTTTAAATGATAAACGATCAGCAATAGGTAGATTATAGATTTTTGAGACGATATAGTGAAGGTAATGTATTTTTTAAAAAGTAAATGATTATGATAATATAAATATACAAAAAAAAATCTTAAACTGTCAATTTTTTAACATGAATATCTTAAACAAGAAGAATTAAGGTTGAAACTAGAAAAGGAAGAAAGGTGTTGTTTGGAAGAATATAAGATGACGAAAGTTTTGTTTCTAAGTAGTTTGAAAGAGGAGGTTAGGCAACGTGAGGAAAAAAAGATGCTCAAGTATAAAGAGGATAAAAAGAAAAGGAGATACGATCTTATGAACTCAGATCATTGGAAAGTTTCTTGGTTAAAGATTACCAACGAGAAAAGAAGTCAACGGTCTAGTGCATTTTCAGCTTATTATTGAGGAGACACATTTGTTAAGGCTAAAAATGATATACCCTTCAATGGCTTAAATGACCAAGACATGACTCAATTTCTTAAAGATGTTACGCCTTAGGTCGAGGTATTAGTTTATTACTATTATTACATACTTAATTTATAAATATAAATTCATACAACTAAATAAACTGGTTAATATTTGTGTAGGATCTTTCATGTTACAACAAGGCTACTGACAGAGTACATTTAACAGACACGTTTGACATCTTTCTTGGTCGCCCAGGACCGTTTCGTTGTAGGTTTTCATGGTGCAAAGATGTTAGTGTTGACCGAAGGTTTTGGGAAATCTTCGTGTGCTTAGACCCTCGTAAGAAAGGTTGTGATAATGAGATAGGTAATTGTAATAACAATGTATTCATTAATTTCCTGTCCACAATTATATTGATTCTATGATAAATACACCTAATATTCTTTATATGTATTTTAACAGCACGTAGAGTTGTGGATGAATTACATGTGGCATGTTAGACCCAATGACGCTGATTGGGAAATGGTTGGTGGTTAGTTTGTATAGCTTCTCCTTCAAGACGTTATCTCGTTATAGTATGTTGATGGCACCAGCTACAAAGTTACGTGGAGCGATGTTGACCAGGTAACTATATTAAATACACATACGAAGTGCGTATACTGTTGTTACTATTTATGTTACCCCGACATGTATTCCCAACATTGTAGGTTTTTATGCCGATTAATGAAATAGACCAACACTGGTGTCTTGCACAATTGCATATTCAGACGGGAGTGGTTACTTTCTATGACAGCGGTATAACTTATAACCTAGAATGGCATGAATGGTATATCAATCTGAGAGACTGTTTAAAGGTAACACTAAACAATCCTTATTAAATACTATTCGGCGTACCTATACATGCTATTTGTATACTACTTGTTCGATTTAGGAGGTCTTGATGCCCTTCATTAAATATTTGTTAATATTTATCAACCATATTCGTCTATTTAAGTCCTTTTCTACTACATATCTTGATAACAACAAACCATCCTCTGATTTATTCCTTATTAAATGCCACAAGACGTCTTACAACTTTGCCATATGAAATTCAAATCGAAATTATAAACAAACTACCAGTTAAGTCTTTACTCCAATTCCAAACCGTATCAAAGATGTGGAAGTCTTCAATAGACGCTTCCAACCTCATCCTTTCTTACGGTATCTGTAAAAGTCACAATTCTTCTTTTCTTGTAAACTATTATCAAGGTTTCCAAACTTTACATGGGTTAGTGGAATTACAATTACCTTTCACTCCACCTAACACCAAGTCGTAATTCACACTTTTGTCTCCGTTTCACTTGTGATGGGTGTATTGGTGTTTTTCCATACGGTGAACAAATATGATGTGATTGTTTCTCTAAAACCCATCTATAATGAATCTTATAGGAATTTCCATCCCATTATTTTCATTTCTGATTAGAAAGTAGAAGGAATCATGAATTGGTTTTGTGTCCGAACCGAGACAATTTAGACCAACAATTGTAAAGAACTCTTATACCTTATTCAGAAACGGTTCATGGTTTGTGTCACTCTATAAAATAAGCACCAATAGATGGATAAGGCTTCAAAATTTGCCTAGTGCGTCACTTAGAATCAAAGACGCAGGTTAGGCTGTTATAGGTAATTTTATTTATTGGGCTGCTTACGATAGGTTTGGACTACATGACGATAAGAGTCCTATGCACACAAGTTAGTGTTAGTTTCCTTTGATAAGGTTTACACCATCAATTCCATACAATAGAACATACCTGAAACCTTAATTGCATGGCTTGTTGCCACCCTTCTTGATTTCCCAATTAGTCAACAATCGGAGTTTAACTAAACTACCTTGTAGGTGAGGGTCGACTCCTTTGTGCATGGCTCTTAGAGGTTGATGGTCATTCTGTAACATCTTATATGATGATTGTCAGCGTTTCCACCCCTTATTCTTCTAAGTTACTTGGATTTAATAATGATGAACAACCAATAATCGAGGTTGATGATATCGCTACCCGATTGGATTACCACTCTCCAAGTGTACAACCACGACACCTGGAGATTTTCAGAACGTGGGTGTGTGAAGTAAATTCTGGTGTCGTTTTTGTTTGGCTATTGAAAGAGTTGTTAATCTGGTTAATTCATTCTGATCGTCGGTCTCGGTTTGCTATGCCTTAAGTTTTATTGATTATTAACACTGTTTTGTATTAAGTTTATGCATTTTGTAGTTTAAAAGTGTATAGTTTTGTATGGTTCGTTGTATCGTGGATCTTGTTTTTCTGAATGATAGTAGAAAATATAGTGTTTTAATATTATGTTTCTTTGAACTATAATTATGTTATATTAAACAGGTCATAATACTATGAAATTGTTTATTCATGTTTATAAATATAATTTATTACAAGGCTATGCTTCATGAGGTTATGCCTACCAGCTAAAGTTTTCCTAATAAAAAAAGGAATTGTTCATACACAAACATACCGCAATTCTTAATGCAAAAAGACCCCGGTAATGTCCTAAACAAGGTGGAGTTTTTTTGGTGATAGTGGATAATATGGGGATATGTATTTTCTTAGACATGGTTGGCACAATGGAAACTCTCATTGGATATCGTCATTCCTATTCAGACTGCCCTAGCATACCGTGAATGTTTGGCACAATTTTTTATCAAGCATAATCTTGGCATTTGGTAGGATTAAAATGTTATATGCATGTGCTTTTATCTGATGATGAATTATGCAACTCTAGCATGTATCATCTGTTTTGAGAACTAATACTAAAGTAGTCTATTATGAAAACTGATTTACTTCACAAGAGTATGTCTATGGTACTTGATTGGCCGGATTCACACCGTAAATATATATAATATATAGTAAAATATAAAATATATAAATAAGTGTAAAAACCAACAAGATCAATGATACCGAGAAGTAGTATAGAGCTTTCCCGGGTCGTTTATCCCCAACGAGGCTGGAATGGTAAATCGATACGATCGAAGATTTGAGTTTGAAGGAAGGAATGAGTTTGGGAAGTTGAAAAAGTCAAATTGGATAATAACGGACTAAAACGTTTAAGAAAAACCTAGAAATTATGAAAATAAACTGGAAAACGAGAGCCCGAATCCCGAACAAAAGGGGGAAAACCTAAAAACTTTAAAAATAAGCCTACGAAGAAACTTTCGCTTCTAAACTACTCTAGGGATCAAATAACGAAGAATGAAAAAGACTAGACCAAAAACGGAGTTTGTTTGACCCAAAAACGAGTCAAAACAAAATCCCGTACCCGGACCCGTTCTTTAAAAGATGAAAGTTGTAAAATGACCCCTAAGCTAAAAATTTTATATTTTTCCTACAAACTATATGACAAAATAAAATTTTCTAAAAAAGCAAAATATTTTTTTGATAATTTTTGTATTTTTTATGAATTAAATAAACTTTTATCTAAATTAAATTATAAAAAATATCAAACGATTACTAAAAATTCTGAAAAATTTACAAAAAATACTTTACACTATAAATTACCTACGAAAAATAAGAAACACCAAACAGCTTATGCAATAAGCCCCGAAATAAGCTACACAGCTTATATAAGCTTAAAGCCCAAAACACACATAAATACCAAGCGCCTTGGGTCTATAACGAAAAAGACCCAAGGGCGCAGTGGTTGAGTGTGTGTGTAAAAGGGGGTTTGTATCGAGAGGTCCCGGGTTCGAGTCTTGCTCACCCGGGCCTCTTGTCTTTCCCCCTTTTTTATTTTTTGCAAACTCTAGGGTAGAAAGTGTACAAGACAAAAGTAAAGGGTAGGCGGGCAAAGTATCTAGAATTTACACTACAATGAAAACGGGTGCCCTTTAACTTTGAGAAAACTACAAAACAGACCCTACGACTCTCTTATTTTTGGCTTATTAAAAATTGAGAATTAGCACAAACTTAAAACTACAAACTTATTAAGGAGCTTAACCTCTACAATATTAACAAAAGCACTTTCTGCTTTAATCCACTAGATAAGCTGAAAAATAAGACTCTCAAATTCTGTCACAGAAAGTAAGTGTTCTAAGAAGCTTTTTGGGTTTTGACTTATTTATGGCTTATTACTGGATGAATTTTGAAACTAAAAGAAACTACTTGATGCTCATGATGTGTGCTAAGGATATCCAAAAAGAAATACTCTGCTAGTTAACAAAAGTAACAAGGAATTTGCTATCAAATATTGACAATTCAGCCCTATACTAAAAATAAGCTTTTCCTAATAAGCTATCTAGCTTATTATCAATCCTTAGGAGCTGAATTTCTAGAATTAAGTTATTCTAATGAAATTAAGCAAACCTAGATAAAAGGAATTTCAAATCTAAAACTAGAAAAGAGAATTCAAAATGCAAATAGCTGAAATCTAAAGATGCTGATAAGCTACCTTTGACAGGAAGAATAAGCTAGTTAAAATGCTTAAATTTGAAAACTAAATGATAAAATGTAATAACCTAATGGAATTCTAAAAATATACTAAATTTTAAATTCTAAGACTTACTTATGAATGCTCAGAGTATGCTTAAAAGTTCATAAGCATTAGCAGTTTACACTGCCATATGCTGATGCAATTGGTAAATTGCAAAAGTGCAGGCCAAACCAACACTTTAGAAACTATTATACTAACTCAATTCATGTATTTAAATCTATACTAACCAAGTTTTAACACTCTTGTACTAGAAATCACTTAGCCTTCAAATTTTTCTTAACATCAAAACTGTCCTGGTGCAAAGCTGAAGTTTTTAAGTTCAAAAATTTGAGATAGTGCAAACTAATCCTTAAGACCACTTTATACCTTGATTATGACTACTAACTCAGCTTTATAAAAGCTGTTGACAAAATGCTGTTGACTTTAAGAGTCAAACACAGCTTATACCAAACACTACTTAAGCCAAACTGTCCCAAACTTTTTGAGCTTAAAACTGTTTTTAAAAAACTAATTCAGCTAAAAACTTTTAGCTACTCTCACTAAAACTAACCTAAGTAAACTAGTTGAACTTTAAAAATCATAGCTTATTAGGAAGATTAAGGTAGTTTCTCTCCTAGCTTTCTACACTTAAAAATGACAGAATTAAGAAACTTGATTTCTAAATGGATTTAAACTACAAAAGCTTAAAGCATTTGCATATCTAAGCTAACTAAGCTAAAATGAACAAGTTTTAAGCAAATAAAGAAAACAAAGCAATAAGCTAAAGAATTAAGCTAAATTTAAGCTAAAATTCAAAATAAGAAATCACACCTTTTGAATTGTAGTCTCTGACACAAGCCACTCTATCTGATTGAGTGGCTTAGAAAACAAACACCTAAATGGCTCCCTAGCCTCTAGACCAGCTTAATAAGCTTAATGAGCTTATAGTCCTTTTAGCTTCCAAAATGTACAAAACACAACTCAAGTTGTCATTATTTGAATGAAAATTGACAAGTTTTGAGTAAATGAATGCTTAAAAACAGAGTTTGACTAAAGTTGAGCTTATGAAAAGCAATGAGCTTATTAAGAGCTTATTTGCTAAAAATTGCTTAAAATTGAAAACGAAGAGCAGGGAAACTTGAAAACTGAAATGATATTACTAAAATGATTGAGTACAAGCTTAAAGAACAACAGTACAAGTAATGAAAGCTGAAGTTACAAAATAGAAGGATTCAATGCTGATCTCTAAAAATTTAAAAGGACAATGCTAAAAAAAATTTAACAACACTGAAGAAAAAATTTCTACTCCTTTTCTTCTAAAACCTCTCTTCTTTTATAAGCTGGGAATTCTTAGCTTGTGTTTGTGTTGTGAGAGGTTCACAGCCAAAATCTTGGCCCTTCAATTTCATAAAGAATCCATCATAGCCGTTGGATTTGTCATGGGGAAATGTGGGATTGCCAAGTGGGATTAAGGGTTTAAGTGGAGGACGGGGGAGAGGTTTTGACCATGGGGTTTTTGAGGTGGCAGGTAAAAGAAGGTTTGTAAAACCGTGATGTGGGTTTTGGGGGGGAAAGAAATTTGGCGGGAAAATAGGTTGTACGGGGGTTGGGGATGACAGGGAAAGGTTTTAGGGAATTGGCAAGTTTGGCCCTTCATAGTGTTAATTCACTTTGCAACCATGGTCCTCGTGGTTATATAACTTTTGGGGACTTGGCAAAACAAGTCCCCAAGAGTTATATAACTCTTTGCACCCACCATCCTTGTGGTGTACAAGTTAGGGGGGTTGGCAGCTTTGCCCCCCCATTTGTCACTTTGAGCAATTGGCAATTTAGCCCTTCTCTTTTCTTTTCCTCTTTTCTTCTTATAAAAATAAGTTTAGGGATTGGCAACTTCAGTCCCTAAACTTATATTTCTTTGACTTAGGCCCCGGGGTTGACTTGGGTTGACTTTGACCAGTTGACTTTTCTGTTGACTTTTTGACTTGATTGACTTTCCGGCTTTGATTTGGCTTTGTCTTTCACAGTCTTTTCCATTCCGAGTCTGGTTTTGTCGTTTTGGCTTTGTTTTTCGTCCTTTTCTTGGTTATCCGTTCCTGCACAATACAATTAGCAAAACAAGCGTATCTTTGGCATTTTAAGTCCGTTTTTGGTTATTTTAGCTCGTTTTTAAAGGTAAAAGGTATGTGTATTTAAGCACGATACTCAAGAGACAATCTTGTTCGTTTACTTTATTATATACTGGATGATTTATAAATCATAATATTTGTTTCTCAAATCAGTTGAACTTGTGCGTGTGGGTTAGGGGGATTTTTAACTTTTGAAGATTCATCACATCTTATCAAATATTATTAAATGGGTGGTTTTGTGAATATTGTGTGGTAAAGATGAAGATTAGGGTTAGTTAAACAGAATAGTTAAAAGAAGCTTTTGGTTTTCTTGTAACTGCATCAATGTTGTAATTCCATTAATTCTTCATCCATCACTAGGAAAGGTTATTTTAGAGCTTCGCATTTATTCATTCGCATCTTTAAAACTCGTCATTAAATGATCAGACAGAATCTTTTAATTAAGTAAGAAAAGATATTCGAATTTTTTATATTCCATTCTATTTTTTTGCCGCATTTTGTTGGCTATTGTCAAACAAAATTCCTCCACAGTTCCTAATTTCCTGTTCGCCACCTGACCCAACCTATGTTATTAAAAACCCCCTGTTTTGCGTTCTTGTTTGTTTGGAATCCTTCGCTACTGTGATGCGGGAGTCAGCCTAAACTAAAATGTTCGGCAAATTACATGATGTTAAACAATATGTTTGGTGCAAAGAGTTAATTTCACCTAGTTGAAAACTACTATGACTGAATGTATTCTTCGCAATCAAATCTTATGATAACATATATTGTATCTTTTTCATCGCCAAACATGCTTATATAACATATATTGTATCTTTCATCTCCTTCAGCATATAGTTTTAGTGTTAGTTCTTGTTTTTTGTTAAAAATATAATAATTAAATATATGGTATAAGCAGGGACGGGCCAGGGGGTGTCTCGGGGGTCCCTGGACACCCATAGATATTTGTGTCTTAGGTGCTGTTTGTTTATTAAGAGGCTCTGAATTTGAATCTGATTTACACATCTGAATCTGAATATTCGATAGAAAAGTCTGAATCTGATTTCCATCTTAATCTGAATAAGTAGTTGAGAAATCTGAATCTGAATGAAATAAAATTGTTTGTTTTGGTAAAAATGTCTAGATATGTTAAACTATAGTTTTTACAATTTAAATATAAAACGATTGCATTCGCACAAGAAATAAACTTCATTAAATAAATAAATTTTTTTTATAATATAGTCAATATAAAGTTAAGAGTATTTTAAACAAAACATGCAATCTCATGTTTATTTGACAAAAATAAACATGTGAGAGTTTGAATTGAACTTCTTAATACGATTAACTAAATGAGACGCGTTAAAATTGAGATGTATGAGTCCGAAACTGTACCCTTCAATTTGAACAAAATATGAGTTGACACATATCATCTTATACACTCTTTATCTAACAAAACATATGTAATGATTTTATTTAATACTTTTAATACAAAAGACAAAGGTGAAACAAGAAAAAAAAATCAAGAAATGAAAAAAAACCAAAATAAAAAAAATATAACAAATTAGAAAAAAAATAAAAACAAAAAATGTAGAAAAAAGACATTAAGAGGTGTTAAGACGCCCCTTCCACATCTAGTTCAGTAAGAGGTTTATGCCTCGTACTGCCTCTTAATGATCAAAAAAACAAATGCTGTTAACACTGTTTGCCTCTTACTGCCTTTGAATGACTTGAAAAAATAATGATGTGTCATTTTTATACACTTTTTTGGGGTCGTTTAACCCTTAATATCGGGGCATATATGCTCAAAATAGTACTTAATCGTCTTCCTTTTCAGATATTATCGCAATTTGGAAAGGCATTCAGAGGAAATACACGTGACTGAGCTGGTTTGGAGAAGAAACGTGACAAGACAAAACGGACCTACACCAACATCCTCTCCAAGAATATCTACTCAGAAGCTTGGAGATTCGTCACAGATTAACACGTGACGCCCGTCACAACTTCACTCAGTAACAGCGTCACAAGATCTCCAGAACGGCGTCATAATGCACGTACCCATCCCATTACACTAGATATTTCTAGTTCATACTGTAACAATGGGCAATTTCCGGAATTTTAAATGAACTATTTTTTACCCTTTGACTTTCGATCCCGACTTGACTTTTTTGACTTTTTGAAAAAATAAAAAAAATTATTTCACATAAAAACAATTACCGCGTAACCGGTAATTTTTCGGAACATATTTAAATAATAAATCATATTTATTATTACATATCTCTCATGTGCAAATTTAGTTTGTTACTTATTTGACTTCAAAACGAGAAGATATATGTTATTCCTAAGTTGACTTATCAAAAACGACCCGCTAAATCACGTTTTCAAGACTCGGGCTCTAAAGCAAATTGATGTAAAACGACATTCCCGACAACTTTTCAGTTTTACCCGAGACACGAAACCAAGTAGAAAATGACTAAAATAGCCTCGCAAAGTTTTGAACACCGCACGCAACGCGTACCGACACAAAAATAATTAAATTTATATTTAATTATCACTTTTTATTAAATAAAAATAATTAATAAATTATTTTACATTTTATTCACATACGTTTGTTAAAAACGCAAATATTCGAGTCAAAGATTTATTTTTACGGACAACACTTACCCGTGTTACCCAAATAAATAATAAACATTTTAAAATATATTTTATAAAAACATTTATAAAATAATAGTCGAGTGAATACTCACTTTTTATGGAAAAATCATTTGGAACGCAATGACGCAAGTTTCGTGTTTTGAATCATCCGTTAAGTAGCTTAAACGAGTCCCGAACCAATATTTTATAAAAGATTATATATTTGATCCTTCTAGTAATAATTTACAACTTGTACCCTAAACTATGTTACACTTGTCTCTTTTTTTTTAAGTTTCCAATATAAATATGTAAACATTAGGGTTAGTTCATTTTAATAAGAAAACCCTAGCCCCCATCTTATTCTCTCTCTTTTTCCGGCCATGCTCCGGCGCCGCTCCGGCCATGCTCCGGCCACCACACCGATGCAGCACCTCCACACCACCTCACTACCTCCATCGCCGATCCAACACCATCACCATCTACCACCAATGCACACTGCCACCTCCATCACCTTCGCAACCCCACCACCACACCGACACACCACACCACATAACCACCCATCACCACCCAACCACCGTACCACCGCGACCTTCTCAACACCACAAATGGTGCGTTTGGTTTTTCAGAACCACCATATGGTGCATTTGGTTTTAAAAACTGCACTAGATGGTGTGTTTGTTTTTCTTGTAAGCACCAAGGGTGCATTGGGTTGAATACACGACCCAAAAGGGGTGCGTGTGGTTTACCAGAATAAGCACCAAGGGTGCATTGGGTTTTCATAGCACCAAGGGGTGTGCTTGGTTGTTATTAACACCAAAAGGGTGCGTTTGGATCTGGAAAAAAAAAGCACGTAGGGTGCGTTTGGCTTAAGTGAATGCGTTTGGCTTAACAGAAAACCACATAGGGTGCGTTTGGTTTAGCAGAAAACCACAAAGGGTGTGTTTGGTTGTTCTAAACACCACAAAGGGTGCGTTTGGTTTAGCAGAAACTGCCAAAAGGGGCGTTTGGTTTAGCAGAAACTGCCAAAAGGGGCGTTTGGTTTAGCAGAACTACCAAAAGGGGAGTTTGGTTGGCTGTGTAACAGCCAAAAAGGGGCGTTTGGTTTTAGCAACAACCTTTAGGGTGCGTTTGATGGTATAAAGCGACTAATAAATCATATTACAATATTTAGTAATAAAATCGGATCTAAATGGTGGTTTAATGGTTGTAAAATTTATTAAATGTTCTATATTAAAATTTAAAATGGTTGGCTTTAAGACAACCTTATATAGTGTATGGTTGTTACTTACTTTGTCACATCGTTGATTTAGAGTTTAATATAATTGAAATCAAATGGGTATGTATAGCATACGGGATTGATTTTTAAGTGAAAAGCATTAGATTTTATAAATATGGAAAACGTCTTATAAACGAATAGGATATGCCGAAATTTCTATAAATTACTATACTTAGTAATTTTCACTATAATTCTATTATTTTAGAAATATGTCAAGGAAACAAAATACTATATTATAAACTAAGATTTTATAAAATTTTCCAACTAGAAGATAAAAGTATAACTTTTATAAAAGCTTTGAAAACACCGTTACTTGATTCGTAACTTAAAAACGTGCGGTTACTTTTATACAAGAACTTTTATTAATTAAATTGGTTATTTTCAAACACGTGTCGAAATATTTTGTTCAACTGTTTTCTCACGTTTCTTATATAATACTTGCAAAGTATTATATACCCCGATTATTTATTGATTGTTTGTCTTTGTTATATAATTCACCATATGAATTATATACATGTTCATTTTTTCATATGTAATACTAGTATATATACGGAATATATTACATACTTTGTTATATAATTCACCATATGAATTATATATATTTTTGACTTATTTTATTTAACCAACCACCAAACCATTACAACTTGCAATCTAAATCTTTTATCAACGTGTCGCGTTGATGTAATCATCCATCGAAAAACCCAAATGCATTACTCTAGGCTAGTGGGTCATAGCCGTTAAGATAAACCGCAACTTCTTGGTCGAGCCGTTCTGATTTCCGTTTGGGTTGTGCTTAATATGTGCATTCCTGCCAATCGTTCTACAACATCGAGGTGAGTTTATAGCCCCTTTTTTACTTGTTTTACATTGCTTTACAAATCTCGGGGGAGAATACATGCTCATTACAACTTGTTTACATACTTGTTTACATACTCATACTTATACTCATTTACAAACTCGGTTACTTGATTGATATCACACTCTTTCTACTTTTGGATTTAAGTATTTAAAGCTGTTTATGATTACAATGGTTATTTCTTCATTGGACACAAGTGTTTTCAGTTACCATCTCCTGTTTACGTGTTGCCTAAGTAGAGATTAGACCACTCTCTTTCCCGAACTATCATGAATCGTCAATTGCTTGACCGACTGTACTGGTTAAGTAAGCGTGAATGTTATAAATAGATCTATTAGGACTAATTATTCCTATCCGGGTGAGTAGCGCTCACTACCCACGGGACTCCCGATAAACGGATATATACCATGTCAAATCTCATTGGTGTCTTGGTCAGACACCGGTAGGGCAAAATACAATTGGCATATTATATGCTACACAAATTAGCTTCGGTGTCATGAGCTTAGCGCAACAGTAGATACATTTTATGTGATACTGTATCTGTTATAGTAGTCACATACATTTTGGAAATCTTGTGGTCCACACTACTTTGTTGAACATTACTGATTACTAAACACTTTTCATTATACTGTGGTGAAGCAGTAGACACTATACTCTTTCGGTTCTACATTTACACTTACATTTTTGGCGACTATTATAAGGATTGAAATGGTCATGCATATTTTATAAATCTTTTGATTTCAACGTTTATACTTACAAAAATCTATGAACTCGCCAACTTTATGTTGACACTTTTAAGCATGTTTTTCTCAGGTGAATTAGATGCTTGGCTTACTTGATGTGCATTGGAGTCTAAATTGACAAGATTTCATTCATGGATTTCTACTTACATACAATTGATCAAATCTCGTTGTATTGCTTTCAAGCTTTTCATTGTGATGCAATTATGGGACAAATGTTATATCAATTTCAAGAAAATCAAAGAGATTACTTTTCAAACGACACATTTAGAGGTCGTTCTCTTGTATCTTGTGTTGTTGTATTATGAAGTAACGCCCCCTGACATATTTTCGATGTGACACATTTTTGGGGGTGTTACAATGACAGCGTCACGATTAAAACGCGACACCGTCACATCGATTTTCCTGTATATACAAATCCGTTTTTAGGGTTTTAAGTGTGTAACTTTAGATTAAAAGAAAGGGACGAACCCTAGTTCGTTTAGCAGCTGTTAGGGACGATTTTAGGGCCTCAAAACCCTATTGTACTTCCTTCATTCCATTTTAATCAAGTAAGTACTAATCTTAATCATTCAATATTTCTTGTTTGTTGATATCTTATCTGTTCTTACTTATCTTTAACATCATGCTAAACTTCATTGTGTTTTATTTATGAATTGTATGAACCTATGATGTAAAATCTTAGTGTGTTGCCTTCTTAAGTACTGCCAACTAGATTCCGCATAGTTGACAGTATATCAGTGTTTCATTAAGGAATATCGATCCTACAGATAGCCTCTGATTGTTTGTCTAAGTATGGTATTTAGGGCCATACATTTTAGTGTGCAAAATTGGGACAGTTTTGAAGTTTGATTTTATTAGGGATAGTTGCACATGTAATGAGTAATTGGGAATCACAAGGTAGTTAGTAAACTCAAAAATGAACTTAAGTGATTTTTGGTATAATTTATGAAGGTCAGCAAGTAAGGGTTTTAAGAGACTAAAGTTACACTAAAATTCTGCACTTTTGAACAAATTGTAGTTAACTAGTGTAATAAGTTAATGAAGTGGTTAAGGTTGGGCATGGTCTCGGGGTGACCCATGATGGTTAATCACACCCTTATACATCTAACATATGTGTGTTACATGGACTAGAGCTTTTAGCTTGGTCGCGTATAACCGTGTGTATTTATTTGTATAGTTGCGTGATAGGATTTGGAAGCTGCGTTTTGAGCATTCATGTGAGTTACATAGTCACGATTTTTAAATTGTTTTTAAACTTGGGATGGAAATGATGCAAGTGTTGAAATATGTTTTGAATTCATGTAATTGTGTGTTAGTGTAAATGTATGGACTATTATGTGACTGATATGCGTTATGTGCTACATGTTATACGATGTGATATTGATGTATGGCCTATCCAGAGGTTTTTTTCGGGTATCCATTGCTTGAGTCTAGATGGAAAGAGCAGATATTGTTATAATCCAGAGAGATTGAGGTCATATCTGCTTGGTGTTTGGAGTGTTTTGGTTTTGATAAATTACATTGCATGTTAGCTTGTATGTTAGTTAGCATAATTATCGTGCAAGTGTATTGTTTTATAATTGCAAGAATTGGTTAAATTGTTTTAGAAATGGATTAAATAAGTGTGTCTGAAAACCTATGTTTCTCACCAACCATTATGTTGACGTATAAGCATCAATTTCAGGTATTCAGCAGGACGAGAGTAAAGTTAGGAAAAGTAGCTAGATGGACCATAGGCAGCTGGCGAAGTTTAGTCATCTAGATTTCGTTATTTGATTGGATGATGAATGTTATTTGTTTTGCTTTGTTAGGATGTATGAATGTTTGCATGTCATGACGTTGGCATGAACGGCCTTCATTTCAATGCCAGACGCCTTTTGGATTTTGTTGATGTGTTTGGGTATTTTCATGACACTGCGTGTCTATACCTTGTATTTTATGCATGTTTTAGTTTCTCTTATAGACGCCAAAGTGTTGTGATGATTCCCTTTCTCGTCGCGCCTCGTGGTTCCATCTTGGCGGGGTGTGACATTTTTTATGACCATGTAAATCCTGTCACAAGACAAACCATTGACCAATTGGCCAGTGGTAAGCTTCGTGACCTAAACACAGAAGAATCCTGGGAATTATTAGAGGACCTCGCCCTCTATGACAACGAAAGTTGGAACGACCCAAGGGATTTTACTAAGCCGGTCAAGGCAATCACTTTGCCTCAAGATGTCCCGAGTACATCTGACCGCCGTCTAATCGAGCTCGAAAATCAAGTCCAACACTTAATGGAATCTCATCTTGCTCCGGCATAACCTACTCAAGTGAACAAACTCACTATCACATGTGAAATCTGCAGTGGTCCCCACGACACTCAGTATTGCATGGAAGATCCCAAACAAGCCTTTGTTGAATACGCATTCTCGTGTACCGATGAAGCGAGAGGTAAGTGGTATACTTTCAAGCCCGGGCAAAACAATCTGGGTGACACCTACAATCCATCATGAAGAAGTCACCCAAACCTTCGGTGGAGACAACCCTAAAATTCTCAAAATATTTTTTCAAACCCACCTAACCGATTCCAACCCAACGGTTCAACTCCAAACCGTTCCTTCAACAACCGTCCTTAAAATTTTAACAATCAATCAAGTCTAAAAGGATTGGTATCTAACTTCATGGGATCTCAAGACGCTAGATTGTCCAAGTTTGAAGCTAATTTCAAACAACAACAAGGTGAGATGACCAATAAAATTGACACAGTGTTGAAAGCCATCACCGATCAACTAGCGGGCACGCTACCTAGCAACACGGTCAAGAACCCAAAACTGAGTACCTCCTCAGTTTTGTCTGCTCATTCTTACCTAACTAAAGATCCACAATGCTCAACCCATATCCACGGCTCAATCAACACCATCACAGTCCACCCTAAGCAACCAGAAGGATCCTAAGTTAATAGACCTGACGAAAGACAAGAAGAGGATGGAAACCTCAGAAACACCAACCCTAACCCACACCCACAACCTGATCTATTAGTTTCCATCGCCACAGAACAGGTACAAAAGCTGAACTCAATGCTTGAATCGCTCAGACTGGTTCCCTAATCCTCCAATACAAAATTTGTCTGCTCTAAAGAGGATGATGGAGAAGTAGTATTCATCGAGATCATACGAGATGATGATGAACCCCAAAATGAGAATCCCACTGAAGGAGAAGGGACAACAACGGAAGGACCAGCAGTAGAGTACTTTGACACATTACCAACTAGAGATGAGCTAACCTACCATAAGTACCTAATGTGTGGCCCAATCCCTTTAATAGTTCTAAGGAACCCTATCATCATTGAAGGATGCCCATCGAACCTCAAAATACCATGCAACATTGGGCATGTGCATATTGAAAAGGCTTACATTGACCCTAACTCCCCTCTAAATATCATGACCCGAATGATGTATAATTGGATCATGAGGAGAAAACTTGACCCTAGGAAAAGTTCGAATAGAGGAGTTAGCAACTTCACAGGAAGGATTAAAAGGATGCATGTTTTCATAGGGAATTTCACCTATGTTATAGATTTCATGATTGTCGATGATATTAGTTCCATCATAGACCCTAGGCTGTCACAAGTAGTGCTAGGGAGACCTTTTATTGAAATATCTAACATGACTCATGACCCACCCGAAGGAGTAGTTAGGTTCACCAACAAAAACGATGAAGTTGCCTATAGGATACCCCATAAGATAGAACAATACAACTCATTCTCGAACCTAGAAAAGGAACACACAAAATTGGTCTACCTTAGGAACGAGGAGGGCAAGAGAAGAGGAGTAGAGTACGTAATGAGCAAAATATTAGGATTTTACAAAGAATGTCTAGAGCTCGGACCCGAATACGCAACTGGAATGGAAGATGAAGGAGAAGTCACATAAGGATATGTGACTTCAAGTCTAGCTACAAGACTCGTAAATAAAGAAAAGCACTTTTTGGGAGGCAACCCAATATTTACTTTTATCGCATATTAGGAGTGTATTGTGTGTTTTAATTCTTTATCGTTTTTTATTATATTTGAATTAGTTTGTAATCATGCTTTGTTTGTTTGTAAATTCGTCTTATTTGCAATCAAAGGTATTTTGCAACAAAATAAGTGTACGGGAACTATCTGGTTTTTAGAACCAAATTCAAACATGCAAAATAAATTGTTTAGATTAATTCGCGTCAGTTTCGAGTCATATGATTGATTCGTCAAATCTCAGTTTTTATGCAGCCATTTTTACAGGAATTAACTTATGGAATTAAGTGCAAGAAATTTTTCATCAAAAACAAAATTTTTGTTTTCACAAAACGTGGAGACGGCGTCACGATTTACACGCGGCGCCGTCACCACGACACCTATGACGGCGTCAGGATATCCCTGACGGTGTCAAACCCCCAGGTCTAGAAAACTTAAAGTTTTTAATTATTTTTGAAAATAAAAACTTGTACAACATTTAAAATATGTACTATTCTGCTATAAACCTGCAAAAACCATGAGATTAACAATTCTCTCATCATAACTTTACTGCTTTATAGAGTCAACCCTAATTTCACATTGTATATTGTTATATCGCACATTTTATGCTTGGTATAGTTGTCTTTGTCTTTGATTACAGGTTATATTTGATGAGAAGAAGCTTGGAAGTTCTTAGGAAGTTTCAATGGACGACTCTCGGAGGACGATTTAACCAGTTATCGCATGTTTCTTCTCCATTATTGAGCAAACCAGGAGAGTACTAGTTTCTTTTACTTGTTTTCTTTTCCCTTTATTCGTTTTTACGGGTACCTTTATAGAACATTGGGGACAATATTCAACTTAAGTGTAGGGGGAAATAAGCCTTAGAAACTATTCTTTCATTTGCCATTTGCCTTGTCCTTAAAATGATGGGTAATATATCAAAACATAGCATAAGACGTAATTTTACCCAAATTTAAATTTTTTTATGACACATACCGACAAAAACCAAGTATTAATAGCGTCTCATGAATAGAAATTTATATGACTAGCACAAAAATCCTCAGAATTCCACCCCAAAAATGTGAGGTTCGCCTTTAGATCTTTAGGAATTCGGGTATCTATTATTGATACCCAAGATAGTTTATACCTTTAGCTTTCTCGAGTTAAGGAGTGAGCAGTCATATGTGTCTATTCCGTCTTACGGATGTGTACATGTGTGGTCTTTGACGCCGTTTTCTGGAGCATTGGAGACCGGGTAATAAATTATATATGAAGTTGTACCGATATTAATATTAAAATTCTAGAACTTGTTTTTGTGATGCACCTGAGACCGCATAGTAAGTTTAGGGATTTGCTAAAATAAGAAGCACTAGTAATTAACCTATGTTTTAAACCTTTAATGTTAAGATGGTCACATCGATCATATAAATATCCACACCCTTGCCATCACTCATTTTAGTGCAGATACCCTATACAACCCTCCGAGCCTATCCTTTTTCACGGTTCTCGTAATTTTCTGGTTAAACCAAACTATTAATGAAGAGCATTGTCACCCTTAAACCAATCGTTACACCCAAATCACCTTATCCTACCTTGTATGTACTCACTTTTAGTACATTATTGTTTTAACCCAAGTTAATTATTGAGTACACGGTTGCTAAGTCCTTATCCTTGTAAATATTGTTTTGGGACGATTGAGATTCATGGTAGTATTTATTTCGCGAAAGAATGGGGAAGAAAAGTTAAGTTAATACCCCTATATATTTGTCAAATGATCTCCATGTTATTTTGATCCACCTCAAATCGGGTCATTAGTTAGATTGTAAATATCGAGCATGTAAAAGCTCAAGTGTAGGGGTACGTGTAGTAAACCTCATGTTATGATGTATTATGTTATTCAAAAAAAAGAAGAAAAATAGAAAAGAAAAAGAAAGAGATTGATGTAGAGTTGTATATAGTTTGTATCTCTTCATCTAAGTCTTGGCTTATGATTGTGCAAAAAGAGGCACATACGAGGATCTGATGGTGATCGAAGAAATCATATGGTGGTGATGCCGAGGTAAGCCCCCGGGAGCCACCTCTGGTGTGAGAATCAGTCATGGTGATTATGATATTGAAGTATTGAGATAGAGGAAAGAATATCTCATGGTTAAAGTTAGCCTACATACCTGGGTGTTGGCTTCCCTATTTATAGGTAATCTATAGAGATGTAGGAGGCAGTTACACATGTCATGCGAAGATCATGGGTGGCAGTTATGGAGATTATGCCTATTGACCAGGTATTGTTTGACCAACTCAGTTCTTCCCACGTTCATAAGTAAAGATGCTTCGACCCTTAGGCTCCAAGGAAGGGCCTTCTATGGGGCCTTTGACTGGGCCTTTGAGGGGCCTTTGAGGGGCCTTCTACAGGGCCTTCGATGGGGCCTTCAAGGAGAAGGCCAGGGGCTTCGATAAGGCCTTCTACGGGGAGAAGGCTGGGGGCTTCGACAGGGCCTTCTATGGGGCCTTCTACGGGGCCTTCGAGGAGAAGGCTGGGGGCTTCGAGGAGAAGGCTGGGGGCTTCGAGGAGAAGGTCAGGGGTCTTCTCCGAACTTAACAAAGGTTAGACTATGTTAGTGTTTTGGCTGAAGGTTGGCGGTTCCCTTGCGGTAGACATTGTGAATGACTTTACGCCAACATAATGTAGAAAGAAAGCGTAAGATTCATCCTTTAGGAGAGTACATCATCACTCTTTATACAAATGGTAAGCTACGTACCAGAGCGACGGTAACGCTCGTAAGCAGAGCAGAGGGTACGTCATCAAGCCCCTGTCGAATGTAATGTATACATCT
>BQNB010087657.1:0-27868 GCA_026074375.1 Tanacetum coccineum | reverse complement strand
AGGGGGTGTTTGAATAAATAAATCAAACGGTCGGGTTCCCGTTAAACAAAAGTTGACTGTAACCAATCCAAACCACCTGAACTAACTTCGGGTTGATCAGTTTGGGACCGAGATATGCAGAATACTTAAATTAGGCAAACAAGTTTGAAATGTGAAGAGAATTAATGCATGAATAAGTAAAAGTCTGGTTTGGGATCGAGATATGCGGAATACTTAAATAGGTAAAACACTTATGAAGTTATACGATGATTCACATAGAAGGCATTGGAGATATCTTAAGATGGTCGATTTCTGCTACATTACCCAAAGAATCCAACAGTGAAAGACTCAATATGGTAGCCACGGTGTCTGCTTTTTATTTTGATTATCTTAAAAATATTTTTGTCTATATATATATATATCGTTTTTATTTATGTTTTTTTGCATCTCTTAGAGAAAATCATGGAGAAACTTGATGCACTTTTAAGATCATTAACTCACTTAGACAAAGAATTCAGTCATATGACATAACTAACAAAATCCTATAAGTACTTAGAGAGTTTTGAGGATGGAGTTCTTAGAAACAGTTATGGTTTGAAGGTAAAGCTCGCTTGGGCTACTTTGCATTCTCTTCTTCATTCAGAAAGAGCTCCTATTTATGAAAACGGGTATGTGTGGTTGGGGGATCTGCTTATAGCATAAACCAACGATGATGGGGATTCCATCTGGTCAAACATAAAGAATTTGCAGAAGCGAATCACCCTTGCTTCTATTAAAGATTATTTGCTTAAGTTAGATATTCCACTGCCCGTTTGGCTTATGTGTGGGCTTCTTAAGTCAAAAAATAATCTCATAAGATAGGGATTTCTTTTTGTTCTTGAGAGACTTCTCATACGCTGCAAGTTTTTGTTGGATGAGAGTGAGCTACAGCATTCAGTTGGCAATGAAGATCATGAGAAGACCCGTCTTGATAAGGCAAATGTTGTAATAGATATTATGAGCAATGCTTTATCCTTGGTGGCTCAAATAAACGTGACAGATCGCATGAATATTTTGAAGGTAAAATTTTCGCTCATAATGGAATGCCTCTTTCTTTTTCTGCTTTGATTATGGGCTCTTACCTTATAATTTCACTGAAATCCCATGTAGATTTTAACCTCTATATTCGTTATTTTTGTGTAGATGTAGCGACATTCTCTTTTTCAATTGTGCCTGAGAGTGTATTCCTGGAAACAAACCCACAACAGCGGACAACATTGATAATCGAGAGTTTCAACTACTCAGTATGGATTAGAAAGGACGAGCAGGTGAATGGAAGAGTCTCCCTGTGAGAAGAAAACTTTTGCTGGGAGCTGTGGAAAGATTGTAAGGGAAGGGGGTTTGGGAAGCAAAACCACAAGATAATTCTACAAGTGAGACAGCGTCAATGGCAGCATTGCTTCTTCAAGGACAGGCTATTGTTCCTATGCAATTGGTTGCACGTGTGCCTGCTGATTTGTTTTACTGGCCATTAATTCAACTAGCAGCCGCTGCTACTGACAACATTGCTTTAGGTGTTTCTGTTGGTAGTAAAGGTGGAGGGAACCTACCTGGTGCCACGTCAGATATCAGATCCACCCTTCTCCTATTGCTGATTGGTAAATGCACACTTTGATCAATGCTTTTAAGACAGTTTGGCGGAGAAGTGTTCTTAGGTAATTCTACAACTTTTTTAGAGATGCCAAAAAAAATGATCAGATGGGTAAACGTAATAACGGGGGTATACTTTCTGGTTATTATTTTTTGTTCGAAAAATGATCACGTTGCATTCCAACTGTTGCGGTTAAGTTGAACGCGTCATGTCCAAATATGTTAATCTTATAAATGAGTAGTGTGTTACGTACAATTACCGTTTTTGTTAAAATAATACAGTAATAATATTTTTTTGTGTTTATTATATAGTGTACATTTTGGAGCTATGTTGGACTGTATTGGCTGTTTAATTTTTTAAAGTATTCCTGTTATTAGAGGATAAAATGCAACCCGAATCGATCAACCGATATATAACTAAATGGGTTGATCTTGTCCCCTAGTTCCACTGCTATTTGTTAATGGTAGCATATTGATTTGTCCAATGATATTTGACAGGGAGCTACTGGATGATACCGACTCCAGGGTGGCTTATTTCTCGTCAACATTCCTTTTGAAGGTATATTTTATTTCCTCCCCCACAAATAAAGTGGATAAACACATTAATGATCTTATCTATTCAAATTATAATTTTGCAGAGGATGATGACGGAAAAGAAGGAGAAGGGGGGGGGCCCCCCCAGGGGAATTTTTAAAATTACCAGCGTGGATTTCATTCTTGTATCCCAGAAGCTCAGCTGGAATTTGTGCCCATTTATATGCAGGGTTTTAGTAAAATTAAAGTTTATATTATTATTCAAAGTGTCACTAGGTACAATGGGGAAAAAAATAACACATAGAAAGAGAATAGCTGCAATTTTTAGTATTTTATCCGTGAGAAAGCATGGACTTTATGATATTATAGTATACATGGTTCTTTTTTCAAAATTGTGCAGAGTAACAATGAGAAATTGTTGGAAAATCCTTACCTTCAGATGCGTGGGCTACTTCAATTATCGAGTGAAGGGTTATGGAACTAGCTTGTGTACTACATTTTTCTTCTTTCAAGAGTCCTTTTTTGATGACTCGAAGCTGAGTTAACCGTTGAAGTTACGAAGTCAAAGTCTAGCCAGGAGCATTGTCTAGCCAGTACAGGTGGGCTACATGGAAATATCTCTAAAGCTCACCAAATTGAGTTAATCAATGCTTTTCTGTACAAATGTTCGTTGAACTACCCCATGTTTTTATTCTTATTCTTGTTGAGCATCGTTTGAATCTTTGATGTGGTAACTTTTGCACAAGCCTTGATCCTGGGATGAAATTTGAAAGCTGTCTTTTGGAAATAAATAAACAGATTGCAAGGCATCCACTGGGCAATTTTCAACTTGTACACATTCATTTCAAGTATCAAATAAGGCATCGCCCTTCAGGTACTCTCCTCTCTCTTGTTCCTATATCAATTGAATTATATTTATAATTTACACACTTATGCTGCATATCAATGATAGAAGTTCACTAAGAAGTACTTATGTGGTTTTCAGGATTTGTTGTCTTGATACCCAACATGAAACGTCTACTATTAGTTTGCCCCCTTTAATAGAAGATTAAAAAATTATAAAGTTTAAAACCATATTCATCACTAAATAAAAACTTTTGTTATTGAGACACTCTATACATATATGTTATTAAAGATTTTGTCTTCGTTTGACTTGTATCATGTGTGGTTTTGTATTTCATTTCGTAGGTTTCAACCTTTATGTTTTTTTTTTTTTCATTCCATAATAAAAGTGCTTACCCTTTTGCCCTCAGGGACAGATGGAAGGCTTGTCGCGTTCAGCTGTAGGATTTGTGTTATTGTTCTGTACAAGATGAGATTTAAGTGTTTACTTTTCTATTTCGGTCTTGAGGTTTGACCTGTGTGGAAGTTGTTTATTAATTTAAGAAATATTCATCAGACCAGCTGTTGCAAGAATCAGTCTCGCAGGGATGCTGGCAGGTCACAGATATATTTAGACATTGGAAGTTGAGAAGTTTACTTTGTACAATCAGGAAAGTTAAATATTTTAAGGTGGTTTCTGTCTGTGTTCATGGCTATGGTACATATCTTGTTATTTTTGTAAATTCTGATGTGTAATTTATGCCCTTTTAGTTTTGTTTTTGAGTTCTATTCTTATTTTGGGGTTAATTATACTACACATTTTTGTTAACATAGTTGCCAGAACTTTCAAAATTCATAATGTTATATTACAATCTTTTTTGTTGAAATTGATCCTTTATTTGACCAGCTTTTGCTTGTTTTCATTTTAACTAAAACTGCAATGGAGTGGCCGATGGTAAAGATTGATAATATAAAGAAGGTTTAATTATGTAAATAAGGACTAATTGCCTAAACAGGCTTCGCCATCACTTGGACAACAGATGACAATGACAATTCCTCATCAAGGTACTCCGATTAAGCCAGTTGATAGTTCACACTACGAAATTTAGGAACGAACCTGCAACCACTGCTAAAAACACACAAATATAAAATTGCACCTTCAAGTGCCTTCCTGATCAAAACAAAATCCAGATCACAAACAAAAACCGACATCTAACATCATATGAACATTAAGATCAAAAGGGAGCAAAGTCTGCACTTCGCGTATGGCACCAGATTTTCACAGATTAACCAACATGTGCCACAAAACATCATATGTGGAAACCACATATCAAAAACTAAGTACACTGTATTTGTTAATGCTTCACATGATTGGACTACTAGGAATCTTAGTAAGTTTCGACATGTCTAGGAAAATGACTAGGCTAGGGGTGATTGACATAAAGGGGGGCAACTACATGATTCCTACTTTATATGCATTCTTTCAAGACGATACTTTTCCAGATCGGCATCAAGGTCTGCAGCTGATACTTTTTGTGGACGAGCACGACTCCTCCCAGATCCACACTGAGCATTGTTACCAGATCCGCGTTGAGCAGTATCACCACCTCGGTCTTGCCCTTGTCCAACAATTCTACCTTGTGTGCTGTCCAATCACAAACTCAATCAGGTCTATGAATACGTAGAGTCATAACACTCGTATAAGAAATATAAAAGAGCATACACATTATTTTTTAGGATCAGATATGAGAAGTTGACACATGAATTTTATATGCATGATACATGATGCAAGTTTCGAAAATAAAAGCTGAAGAAGATAAGACTTTTAATGCTCATCTGTAATTTTAAGTTGTGATAATCAGATGTATTGGTGTTTGGCACTCCCCGATTATTTATAAAGTAGTAGCTAGAATGACCAAAAAGGATATTTTGTGAAAAAAGAGAGATGTTATGTGAAATGGCATCGATAACAAGTAAAAACAATACTTGTACCCAAAGCCTTGGGGGGGGTTATTTGGCCCTTGATAATCAGAAAATCAATTTTAGAGACCGGAAATTGTGACTTAGAGTCACAGAAAATATAACTCAGTTCAAAAAATCAAAATCCAGACACTCAATGACCGGTATTGCAAGTCATCAGTATATTAGACAACCACTCGACTAAACACTGGGCAAGACCTCGCTAGTATATTTTCTGATGCTTTAACTTTTTCCTAAAGCCGCATATGTGGGGACTATTAAGCTAATAGCATCAGGCATGTTATTACTATATAATATATTGACTAGGCATGTTACTGATGCATTAATTTGTTCAAAGGATAAGGGAAGTTGAACCTTCGAGAAGAATTCACGGGATTTCCCAGAGATGCCCCCCTACTGCCAATAGGTGGAAATGGGAGCAGGAGTAGGGATGTTTACTCCATCCATATTCAAGTCTCATAAGGTTTGGCCATCAAGCTGCACATTGTTATATCTCTTATTGCTTGAACGGGCAATCTGGGTGGCGAACATAGAAACAACCTCAGCAGATCCCTGTGAGAAAAGAAATTCCTTAAGACCATAGTGGGTACGGGTACCACCGTACATCTATCTGCATATTTGGTACTAAAACTCCCTAAAATTCAATATACCTTTTGTTGCTTCACTTCGCAATATCATATTTGAATCGAGTATTTGTCAAAACGCCACAAAATCTGAAATAGACCGGCCAAGAGGCATGAAAAACAAAGATCATTGGTTTATCTACAAACATAAACAGTATTGAAAGCATAATGAGATCAGATTTGTTTTGTATCTCAGGACCTCACCTGTTCAAAGATGCAAAAGGTTTCACAGATCTTTAAAAATTCTCGGTAATAAGAGAATATTGCTTCGCCTATATTTCTTATACATGTTGCTTATAACATGACTTTACTTCATTTACACATATATACGGGGCATGCAACTCGACAATTAGTAAGATCCCTTATAATCGCTCTTGGTCTTAAATATAATTGTTTCTTTAAAAGTGTTTAAATGTATAATATAACAACTAATATGGTTTACGAATGCCGGTTCCTCCTTGCCACAAAAGAAAACACCTTAATCTGACCACATCCCTCTATATATAACAGTTGTCAGTAACTCTATAAACTCTAAAACGGATAGGGATTGCTATATCTTTACGACAATACATGTTTCTTCCTATATACTAACAAACTTTTATTAGTCAAACTCAAATAGATAATATCGCCTAATAGTATATTGATACCATTTCTAGCACCTCATTAACAAGTGTGAAAAAACCCTTGTATTCGTCCATACAAAGAAAATTCATGTAAAATGCAAAATTAAAATTCTTGATCGTAAGTATACACTCTTTTAATTTTATCACACAATCCTAAAATCAATCCAACAGAGAATTGCTTACATTGTTTAACTAAATTAAACGAGAGTTAATTTAAATGTATATGACCTTAATATCCTGTTATAGTGACTTCGTATACCAAATTGGAAGACGTAAAGCTTAGGTCCCGGGCTTACGGAATTAGTAGGCTGGCCATCCGCAACCACATTTGCAGGCACATGAAGACGCCTGTCTATCACAATATTCAAACACATTATAAAAAACAAAAAACAAACAATAACCCAATCCCTCCGATAGGTATTGAGGGTAAGCGCACATTATTTGGGGTGTTTGTTTAAGCTTATATAAAGGCTTATGAGCTTATTTGTTTTCGAATTAAGCTCATTTTTTTGGGCTTATTATTTTGAAACTTGACACCTTATATGAGTTTGTTATGACATAATAATAAACTTAGGGGTGTTTGTTTCGGCTTATGGGTTATTTTGGTTTTGGGCATTTAATATTTCATAAGCTCCACTTTTTGTGCGTTAGTTTTGAAAAGAAGCCACAAAAAGTCGAGTGTCATTGAACCATAGCCGAAACAAACACCCCTACTAAGTTTATAAAAACAAGTGTGGAAAATAAAACCCAAAAAGAAATAAAGGTTATGAGGAAAATAAAATATGCTCATAAGGCCATAAATAGCTTATTTTTAATTGTTAGTAAATGATAGTAGGAAAAAAGTAAATACGAGAAGTATGACTGAGGGAATTATGAAAACAACACTAGGAGGGAGGAGCGTACTGCATAAGGGTTGGTTACGGACTGGAAGTTTGTTTTGTCTGCACGTGGTGGGGGACCCACACCACCATGACTCGGCCTCATGGTAAAGAAACGGGGATAGGCCCATCCAGCAGAAGCTGATTTCTTCTTGTTCTTGATGATGATGTCTTCCAGTGACATGTCTAACCCTTCCACCATTTTCTTGAATTTTACCAAATTTAGTGTGTGTGTGTGTGTTTTTGGGTTGTTAGGGTACTTGATTTTGGGGGGAATTTGGGGTTTATAATCAAGAAATGGGTGGACACGTGTTGCTTTCTGATTGTATGCTTTTTTAACTTGCTCACCACTCTGCCTCAGTCTGCAGTCTGCACCATTTTTGTTTTCTTCTGCGGTTCTAAAAAGATACTGTAACACTATTTTTTAAGGAAATTTTTATCCACTGAAAATTTATTTAAGGGTAAATTACACTCTTGGTCTCCAAGGTTAGGCGGGATTCAGTCCCTAAATAACGGGGGTCGATGTCGTTAGTCTTTTTTTGTCACTGTTCTTACCCGTTTGGTCCCTTGAGCCCCGTTATACGTAACGTTTCAATTTTTCAAAAAGTATCATCTAAAGATCCGTTCGGTTTGTCCTCTCTTGTAGAGAGTTCGGTTTTTCACATATACCTCTCACCTCGAATTTTATTAGCGGTTTCCCTCCCGTGGTTTAGACCCGTTACAGGTTTGATCCCTCAATAACTTCGTAGTTTTTTTTTTATTTTTTTTATTTTTTTTTTTTTTTTTTTTCGTTATCTCCCCATATTAGGGATGGGTACTTTAGTCTTTTACATTTTGGTGCTCCTTTTTGGTATAAGGCCGGTTGACTTTTAAGTATCACCTAAACTTTCTATACGGAGGAGAAGAGGTGCCTCGTGACGATAAAGTAATTCGGCTCACCACCTAAAATTCTACAACATTAGAGTCCCTCTCACCACCCCAGAATTGATCCACAAGCGGAGGAAATGAGAAACCTTTAAATCCAGCTCACCTCAAATTACTAAACCACCAAAGTCGGCAGTTGAATCATTTTCCAATTAAAGATGTCGGAATAAAAAGGTAACTAATCACTGCGACTTAATTCGTGTGCTTATCTACGTAGTTTATCATTATTTGTGGGCACGTATCTGCTTTAGGAGTGGAGGATGATTTTGTTTGGAATATAGGGCGTTTAGGAGTTTTAGGATTTTGTTATTTGTTTTGCTTATCTGTTTACCGAGTTTAGGATGTTAGGATATTGCTTTATTTGTTTACTTATCGACTTATCTGCTTAATTAAGAGTTATTATGTAGCATTTAGTATTTTGCTTATACTTGTAGCATTGTAATCAATGGAGCTAGTGTACCATTTAGTTCCTTTGAATCTTGATTAAAAAGCATTTAGCTTTTGCACTTGATCCATGCTCAAAGGTTCTCAAAGAATATTGCACTTGATTATGAGACAATAGAATGGGAATCATCACCAAGGTAATAATCTAAGACAAAGCAGGAAACCTTTCTTATGACTACATCATGTGAGTTCCTGATAAATTCAATTCCTAGATAGTAGTGGAGAGGGCCAAGATCTTTGATACTGAAAGTTTGATGTAGTTGAGCCTTGATATCAGAGATTAATGAGAGAATGTTGCCTGCTAAAAAAATATCATCCACGAAAGCGTGAGAGTGTAGGAACTAATGCATATGTTTCCTTTGAATATTCATGATGAAGATTGCTAGCTTTATGCACTTTTGAGATTTTGGCTTTGTTGTACGTTCTAGTTAATTGTAGTAGTGTTTGATTCATGAAGCTTGTACCATTATTCCTTCTGATTTTTATTTTTTAAAATGAAGTAAAAGCATTTAGATTTTGCACTTAATCCATGCTCAAAAGTGTTCTTAAACCGTACACTTAGCATTCCTCAAAACTTAGCAGAGTGCATGTCACAAATCACCACCCAGCTCAATCAAGCGAAACACGAGGTGCAACAGCTCATAGTACATCGCATAAGATATAATAACAACATACATGAATTAATTGAAAAATATTACAAGTTTACAACATGTTTTGATATAGTTCGAAAGACAAGTCATTGTTTTTAAAACATAAAATAAATGGAAAGCGTCCATGTAAATGCCTTCCTAAAATCCACTCCAATCTTAAAGGGATCCTAGAAGGCGTGTTTTATGTGTCTTGGTGGTGCTTGTGGAATTTCCGTAACCAGCTTCTTTTTGCTTCCAAGAAACTGCGCAAAGAGACTTTGTTCGATGATGTTGTTTCTCGTTCTTTCATTTGGATAAATTCTAAATGTAATCTAAAGTTTACTTGAGATTGTTGGCTTCAACATCCTTATTTGATTGCTTTGTAATTGTTCTAGCTCCTTACTAGCTTTCTAATAAAAGTTGCCGTTCAAAAAAAAAAGTTGGTTACAACCGAACACTTTGCCCCTATGCGTCACATGCTATATCGTCAGCATGGTATGGTGATACTATGCACTCTCGATAGTTGGAGTGAGGGGATGACTTTACCTCTAAATAGCGCTATCCATAAATATCAACGACTCATAACGAGTTAATAAGTAGTGTAGTTTCATGGGACCTTTTCGATAATAGTACTCAAGCATCAAACATAAGCATACATACCAATTGTATAAGTGGTGAAAAAGTCCATTCAGTTCAATAAATTCGTAAAAGTACAACCAATTCAGTTTAAATAATCATATCATGCTTTCCACCCCAAAACGAGTAAAACAGGAGCTGTGAAAACTCACCTTAACGAGTAAAGCGTGAGTACAAGAACGAGCACAACGAGTATCACTAAAAGCAACTCTCGAACATCGACCTCAGTAGTCGCGAGCTAGGACAAGTAAAAATATTTATAAAATCTAAATGATGTGCTCAGACAAAAAGAATGACAACTAGCTAGGTCACCCATTTTAAGTATATAATATATCTTAGATGTTAATAGTGTATTATTTTTGCTATCCATGTTAATATATAATTTTAGATGATTATATTGACCATAGCATTTATAAATATAATTATGATCAAAGGTAAAAGATATGGACTACAATTTCAGACTAGTTTTAAAGAGCATAAAATAGACAGGGGCTAAAAGTGTAACTTTAAAATTTTATAATATTTAGTTGTAGCTAGCTTCAAAAATCAGGGACCAAATATATAAATTAAACTCTATATATCCCATGCATGTGTTGAGATGTTTTGTCATTCATTATCAGTATGTAACTTGTTAACGAGGATTTTAAATGTTATATGTTGGCAACTTACTTAGCATGAAAGTACATCCGATTCAAATTAAATAAAACATAGTTTACAAAAATGTGTATTGTAACCTAAACATTCTCTTATTAATTGATGTGCGTGAGTTGTAACACCGAAGTTTTACAACCCCTTAGGCAGTGCACCTGATCGTTGTAGTGAAGTATAGGTAAGGCTCGGGGGTTAATTTATCGTTGACTCAGGGAATAGGTTAGGGTAGGCTCGAATAAAATGTAACTAAGGTCTAAGGGTTGAAAGAAGATTATTTTTGTATTTTTATAATTTTTTGAAAGCAAGTAAAATCTTAGGTTTTGAAGGGGTTTGGTTTAAACTAATTAACTACTAATCTAATCCTACTCTAATCTACTGTGTGGAAACTCGTATAGGTAAACAAAAGTGTTTACTTAATCATGCACTACTCCTTAGAATGTTCTTCCTAATCCTATTGCCCGTCACACTTGCGGTGTAATGTGTAAGTATTTCCTAATTCACAAGCGAATTACAAAACCCACTTTCTATGCAATAGTTCGTTAAAGGCAAAGCACACTTAAGGTAGTATTAAAGACTATTCAAGGCCCCTAAAGTATATTTACACCCTTTCAACATTAACAGGTTGATCAAGACCATATGTAGGGCAAGGTATATGAAGACTTGTGTGAAGGTATCCTTAATACACTATCACGTTTCCCTAACGTCTTTCGCAAAGGCAATTTAAGAAGCTAGTTTTCTATAGCCTAACGAGCACACCACCAACAATGAAACAATATTAATAGGAATTACAAACAAAAAACACTAATAATTTATCCTAACGATGATAAATTAGAAAGCGAAGAACATTCAATCAAACAATACATAGACATATTGAAATATTAAAGGGATAAAAGAACTTCACTTGATTAAAACATGGAGTAATGGTGGATACAATAGGGTTATAAAACCCTAAAATGACTGAAACAATGACTAAAGTCGTTCCCTAAATATGCCTCACAAATTCCACACTGAAACCATAAAAATTGTGTTTGTATATATAGGAAATAAATCGCGACGGCGTCGCTTGTAAATTGCGACGCCTTCAGCCCGCTCTTGGACATTCTGACGCCGTCACCAGAAATCCTGACGCCGTCTCTTGGACATTCTGATGCCGTCACAAAGAATTGTGACGCCGTCTCCAGACTCTGTATGGCCTTTTCGTTTCAGATTTTGTGTAGATTTGAGATCTTGTCCGTTTCTTCATAAATCGAGTCCAAGTCACGTGTATTTTCTCCAAATACCATCTAAGTGCTAAAAACACAAAAAGAAACGATTAAACACGTATTTTGAGCATATTTGCATGATTTATGGGGTTAAATGACTATGAAAAAATGTATAAAATAACACCTCATCATTAATTAATGTTATAGAAAAAGTAAGTGATATATAATTTGCTCCAATTAGATTTTAAACTATTCATTACCAATTTCTAAGTTACAGTAGTAAGATATATTGTAATATACAATTTATACTCAAGGCCTAAGGCCACTTGTGTAACATAATCCATGCAAGGTTTCTTTTGTTTTCTCTTCATCCATAATATGTAGAACTGAATTCCATGAACATGTATTCACTTTTGGTTCAAATGGTAGAGTGTAAATTTAGATATTAACTAATCTTACTATAGTCATTTATAGGAGTGACACGTAGGGGACTAATAATGACTAGTTACAATAGTTGTGTGTCACTTAGAACTATAGATACCCCTCCATACTTCCATGGAGGGGTGAGCTCACATTTGGGTAAGTGTGTACAGTGTGTGTTTGCTCTTCAACTCACACATCTTCCCAATATTCAGATCTTTGTCTCTCTAATTAATATGGATACTTTTCTTTTCCTATGGTAACCAGCCTCGGATCTTGTGTTATAAGGGGGATGAATCTGTTATAACAATGCACCGAGCATTGGGAGAATCCGTGTAGTTTATCTATGAATTATTGTGGTTATAATAAGCTAAATTCGTGGGTTGTTGTTTATTTTTTTGGATCGAAAAAATATACTATGGAAAAATCAAAAATTTGATCTTTGTATTATGGTAAAAGTGTTAAATGATTTTGTACTTTCGGGATCTAGATCTATCCTTGTTTCATTATAGGTGGTTTTTTAACATCATTTCGTAGTATTCAAGTAATGTTTGTATGATTTTTTTCTTGGTGCGGTTTGGATTCATGAAGGGGTGTTCTTCATTTGCGTATTTTTTTTAATTTTGGAGATGCGTTTGGTCATTGCGTTTTTGTTTTGAGAGTTGCGTTTTGGTTCTCAAGGTCGCTTGCATTTTGATTGAGACGTTGCGTATTGGTTCTCAAGTCGGTGCGGTTTTGATTTGAAGGGACATACGTTTGCGTTTTGATCTCAAGTCGTTGTGTTTTCTATTTTCAAGTAATGCGATTTGATATTTTTTTGTGCATTGGTTTTGTCTCCAAAGGTTTGCGTTTTGAAGCCATATTGCCGTTTTGGACTATACGTTACTGCTGCCCAAATTTTTTATACATTGGAGTTTTGATAAGTGATGGCTTTTGATCAAAGATAGTTGCGTTTTGACTAAAGTCATTGGGTTTTGTCATGATAAAACCCATGTTTGAACCTAATTTCCGAATTTTTTTTAACTTACGCGAGGTCGATCGCGCATCAGGTGGGCATGGTGACAGACTTTTGGGATATGACCGATTTTGGGAATATTATAATCAAAACAGAACAACACAAAACAAAACACCCAATCAAGAATCGAGATCTAAGACACAATTTATACATAAAAACCCACCACACAAACAAAATACTTAATCCCCAAAATGATCCTGAAAAAGATTTCATTAAATGTATCAAAACGGCTAAAGATCAGATTGACGATGACAAGTGATTAACGAAGGTGGTTTGGTATCCGTTATTTGGATTGAGTTTGATTTCATAAAGGGATCTACTTATTCATCATCGAGATCTTTCTTATATTTTTATATCGATTGATGACTTGGACATTGCAAAGTATACAGTTATGATTAAGACCATGGATATCTTACGTTTCCAGCAGTCAAGGGGTGGTTGGATGAGACTGGAAATATCACTTAAGGAGTTACGTGTTAGTACTCAGCTGTCACACGCAGATTTGTCGATTGTGGATAATTTCAAGAGGGTGTTGTACTTCATATACTTATGATGGAGTCTAAGGTACTTGAGATTTTCTTCTGCAGTTCTCTCAATCACTATAGTGCAAGGATTAAGTAACAAATTCTTAGGGGATTTTTTACTTCGTTTATAGTTTGATATTTCGGGTTACTTCCCCCAAGTGGATCCGCAATAGCCTACAGAATTCCTGAGGTGAAGTATGTTTCGTCAGTGAGTTTAGGTTGTGATGTATCAGCATTCTAGGGTATTTTTTTGTGCTTTTCCTTAGAAAAAAGTCTACTTCACAGTCTAGAAATCTTCAATAGTCTTCGTTGACATTCATTTACATTGACCTTGATTATACTCAATTATAAATATACAATAAAAATGGGTGTTTCTTGATGCTTGCTTCATCTCCTCTACGGTTTCTGAAGTCAATGAGGGTAATGATTCTTTTGTATTTCAAGATTTGTGCTAGACAGAACTTCCTCGAGTTATATTGAAGTAACGATAATGATGCTTCGAGAGTTCCGCCAACCATCATGGGGAAAAATGTGTACATCCGGTTACCATGTCAACTTCCAGGGGGAAGTAATGATATACTACTTCACTAAGAATGGTTTGTGAAGTATTCTGCAAACATGAGAAGAACAGATGCTGATTTCTCGCATGCACCCCCGAATGATAATCACCAAAGCCTGATGACAAGGAGCAGTAGTCGTGGGTGTGTTTTGACTTCTACAAAATTGTTGTGCACTTTGATTGGACTCGTAGAAGATGTTCAGCTTCATCAATGTTTCGAATATGTCAAGATAGGGATGTTGGTTTGGGGGGAAGTTGATCAGAACTTCGACAAAAGGAGTTCAAGAAGAAAGCTTTTTTAGGACATGCGGCATGAATTGGGGGGAAGTTAATCCAACTATGTGCATACTACAATGGTTTCCAGAACAAGTAAAGACATGAAGATCAGCTGGGAATATCTAAGTTTCAGACCAGAGAACGACAAGACAACTGCCGCTGTGGTGGAGAGCTTTGGAAGACTTTATATATAATTGTATTTGTACTTGTTAGGACATTGTAAGTAATAGTATATGTCTCACATATTGGGGGATGATTGTTTAGCCTTTTATATGGTGACAAACACGGAGGATTTACATTAGTTCATTTATAGAGTGACACGATAGGGACTTATAATGACTAGTTCAATAGTTGTGTGATACTAGGGCTATAATACCCCTACTACTTCCATGGAGGGGTGAAACTCACATGTGTAAAGTGTGGTAAGTGTGTGTTTTTCTCTCAACAATCAACATATCCTTCCCATTATCTATCTTTTGCTCTCTAATAATATGGATACTTTTTTTTTCCATTTTACCAAGCCTCCGAGATTTGTGTTATAAGGTGAAATCTAATTTATAACAGTTTATGAATATTATGAAGTAAAATGGCGACTTGTGGAGTAATGGTTAAAAGACATGAAAGTGACAAGAGTTGAGTAAAACATCAAAGTGTGGAAAGAATTGGACACGTACATCTTTTGGTCATAACTTCTTAGTTCCTTGAGCTCGTTTTTAGGTGATTCAAAAGGCCACGAAAAGAGAAAAAAGAGATCTTTATTTTTATGTGATAAAATATCCAAAAATCTGGAGTTAGCTCATGGTTTAATATGCTGGAAAGTCAACTCGTGGCTCTTGAGTTTTGCCCAATTTATCTAATACGTATGGGCCTTTTTATCATTAATTAAGAAATACCCATTGTGGGCTGATCTAAATGGTCACGAGGTAATATGAAGGACGAAAAAAGTGTGCATGGGCCTTGTGGATTTGACATGGGCAAAAGAAAGAATCCTACTTTTCTTTTGTTATAAACAAGCAAGATAACACGCGCGTTGCGGCGGGGCAAAAGAAAGAATCCCACTTTTCATGAATATTGAGTGGGAATGTGTTCGCGCGTTGCGGCGAGGCTGACTTGTATGCAACACATGTATTGTATTTGAGTGATTTTTTTTAACAATCACGGAATTTGAATGAGTATTTGTCGTTGGGGCGAAAATATACGTTATTTATAGAGCGAACGACTTTTTTATGTATATAATTTATATATCTGACATGGGGAATCGGTTTATAACTTCCGTGTATATGGCAAAAAGAAAAAATAATATATGTTATTTTTATGATTGTAAAAACTTTAACATTATTGTACGTTCATGGACCCATTGTCGTTTATTTAAAGTTGATCTAGGGTAAAGTTTATGGTGTGTTTTGAAAGTTTTTATATATATATTATATTTTATATTAATATTTATATTATATATATTTTTATATATATACCCATAATTTCAAAACATTTTATATAAAATCTCGTACGTATGTTAGAAAGCATTTATGTATTCATTGGGCCTATTTTGTTCGCAATTCAAGATTTTTTCTGCGGGTAATTTTTTGATCTGAATGAATCAGTAGATATGTGTTATATATTTTAGAATTAAAGTTTATTATATAAAAGGGTCGTAAATAGTTGAAAGTTGAGGGTACGTTTTGTAAAAAAAATTCTATTTATATTAAACTTCAACATTTTTTATAAAATCGTGGGATGTCAGAAGCATTGCAATATTGGGCTGTTTTGTTCGCAATTTCGAGATCTTTCCGATGTATTTTTTTAGTTTGAATGATCGTGAAATGTGCTATATTATTTGATAAATCAAGTTTAATTGTTATATAAAAGTCGTAAATAGTTAAAAGCTAAGGGTTTATTTTTTGTAAGTTTTTTTTATTCTCTTTTTTGGACGGCAGAATTTTTAATTTTTATTTGGGCCGGTTGTGCCAATTTTAGGCTTTTAAGGGTATGTCTTGTAAATTAATTTTTTTATTTAATAACTTTGGCTTTTGGGCGGTTTTTTATTATCTTTTGTTGGGCCTAATTTATTACCCACGTGTTACGAGTCGTTTCCGTTCTATTTTGAGTATAGATAATACAATACACCATTGCTCCATAATTAAAACAGACGAAACAAGTCAGAAAAACCAAAGAAAGGCTAGCCGTTATTTTTTCCAGACGGAGTAAGAACGAGAAAACGAGAGCAAAAAATAGATCCGGATATAGAGAAGATGACTTCATACATGACTTGTGTTGCTCTTCTCATCACCATGTCCGGCTAAACATCCCACGATCACAACCGGGATTAGGGTTTGATCTTTTGTACTTTTAATGCTTAATTCGTTTGAACGATTTTAGAGTTGTGAACACTTTGATGTTGATTTAATCTTAATGCATATTTTATGTCTTCCATCATTGTGTTATTAAATTAATTTAATAGTTAATTGTCATTGTTGACTTTTCACAATCCCCAAACTAAGCTTAAAACGAAATCAATGCCAAATACAAGATTAGATGCTAACACTACTCATAATGCTAATTGTGTAAACGCAGCTACTTTTCGCTCCCTTATTCCTAAGTCCTCTAAGGATTTTATTCTTATTATTGGTGATAAACAAATTATGGCCTTATTCATATAAAGTAAACCCGGTTTAGACCATACTTAGTTTGAAATCCTTTCCTAAAGAGACGATATGGAGAGAATAAGGTCCATATTAAGGTTCTAATTTCACATGATTCAGGGGTTATCCTTTTTATTTCATCCAAAACAACTCAACTACGAGTCCAGAGACGGAGGTTTTATTTAGATAACCCCGGAGTCGAAATTTGGCTTTATTATTATTATTATTATTAAGCAAAAAGATCTTGATTGATGATTAGTGTGTGAAGATTAAGGTGTAATTAGTGTGTGTGTGTGTGTTTAGAGAGAGAAATACCTAACTTGCCTTTTGATTAAAATGAAATTGTTACACTTAACCTTGGCATAAATACTATTTATACCCCTTGGTTAACTATCCTTATTGAACTTTCCTAACTTAACACTTCTAGTCCTTGTACTTAATAAAGTACTTACAAGTAGGTCATTTCTCTATTTCTAACATTCTCCCCCTAAATGATCTACTTAGGAACTATCCTTATTGTGTTTTTGATGACGACTTCTTCTTTATGTTTGAACACTTTATTCTAAAGTAGTCAGTAATTTTCTTTTCTTTTGAAGCTCGAAAACGCTGAGAATTCTTTATGAAAGCTGAGGATGACCTTGTAGCAAATCTCTCCCGATATAATTTTCTTCCCTTATATAATAGGATAGATTTCTTTATCTCTGAAGGTATCAACTCCACTCTCGAACTCAAATCAGCATTCTCAAAAGCTAACTTGATCTTCTTTTGAGCAACTTGAATCTTTTTAAAAAAATCTTGTATGAAATCTTTATCTTCGAACTTGATCTTGAATGTAGATTTCAATCACATAATGTTGCTGACGAAAGATCTTGAAATACGATGATATTGATTGAGCATTTCTTTGTAAAAGACTTAACACTTGACTTTTCACATGAATCTTCATACTCTTTAAGCTCCCCCTCAATCACATATCCATCTCTTGAATATTGAAGTAGTAAACTTTGATTCTCTGAAGATAATGTTGACATTCTGGAGAAGTAATTTCATGCAAATATCGAACCGGCTATCTCGATCGATCTTTGAAGTTAATGAAATACTACAGCTTATTCAAAACACTTGATGAAGTAACCTCAATCTTGAATACGAATCTTATCTTCTTAATTAAACTACTTTTACCATAATGATTTCTTTGATTAAATTTCTTTGCTAGTATCTTGATTTGTCCCAAATATTCTTGCTTATATCTTCTCCCCTTTCATATACTTGAATTGACCTTACATTTTCTCCCCAAATATACTAATATCTTATCTCTCTCATATTAGGCCAATACTAAGCTTATATTTTCTCCCCCTCATGATGATTATGATCCATCGTGAGCATCATGACCATATAAGCTTCCAAATAAGCTCCGAGTAAAGAATATCCTTTGAAGTCCATGAAATTGAAATTAAAATCTTTTCTTTTCTCACTAAAAATCAAGCATTCTCTCCTTTATAACCAAACATACTCCCCTAAAATAACCCATAAGCTCCCTCAAACCAACAAATATGATTGTTATCATTCTCGTGAAGGTTGAAAAAAACTTTTGTTATTATAAGATTCGTTGAAGTAGTCATGTTTGTGAAAGGTAGAAATGTTGTTGTTGTATGTTGTATGTTGTAGAAGATGAAATGGAGAATTATCAGAGTAAGAACCATCTTCCACATTAACCATGAAGTTCATACATCACAAGATCATGCTTTGAAAATTTCTGATGAAATATTTGAAAAATATGATCAAATCAATATCTCGATGATAAGGATGCGGAAATATGATCAAAAAATCTAAATAAGCATTGATCTTGTAAACTTAGTGTTATGTTACCTTGGGAAACACATAACCACTGGATCACATAGATTGCTAGTTAACACGTATTTGAATCGTTAAACAATTATTTTCAAATAGTAACCTACGTTTAGCGTTGGCATGACGTTAACACTGGTAGGATTTCCATTCGATCATTGTGAATACTATTTTATAGTATCACTCCCGAATGTTCCGGCAATGTCACATAGACATGAAATGTCACAAAGACATATATCATTGTACCTTTTGTATCATTGATGTTTAATACAAACGTACTTTTGTGTCCTAAAGATATTTCATTGAATATTAAATTGGCTCTAGACTCTTATGCACTTTTAGTAAGCAAGGACTGGAGCAGAATGTCCTTTATTCAATACCAACATTCTCGGAATGAGAAGTCGATAGATTATGCGTTTAATCTCCGTGAGAATGAAACAAATACTTTTTGAGAAGTATTTGAGTGGCTAGGAGGGGTTGTGCATTTGCATCACTGGGTCCATGATGTCTACTTCAATACCAGAAATCAACGAATGAAATCCGATAGATTATGAGTTGACCCGGTTTCTATCATAGTGTAGGAGAAACACCCTTCATCTTTTCTTATAAGCCTCTCACTTTTCAACTTCAACCTTTTCATTATTTTGTGTATTTTATCATTCAATTTTTCTTCATAATATTCTTGTCACTTTTGACAACTTTATCATTTTCGTTCATTCTTTTTCATTCAAAGCTTTATCTCTTAAGTCCTTTTGGCATTCGAAACATGTTGATTTGCACCTCAAACTCCATCACCTAGACCTAACTTTCCTAAATTAGAAGGAAGACTCCGGGGTAGATCAATTCCGGTTCTGGAAGATCATAGGAGTATTTTGGGAGTAACTAAATCACACCATACAACTCAATCAACATACACCAAGATAATTCCTTTAGAAAGAATGTCTCTGAAAACCATGATGAAAATCTGAAATCATATCATGAGATTTTGATGATATCAAGAAAAAGTAGAACAATCACTCTGTCTGTTTTTGTATGCGGTGGCATTTCTTTTCTTGCATACTTTTCTCTTTTTCTTTTCATGTGTTGTTCTTGCTTTTGAAGCACATGACATATACTTTCATTTTTTCAAGTATACGATTTCTCATTTCTCTCTTTCTATTTTTCTCTCACAAATCTCTCTTTCTGTTTTTCATCATTCTCACAAACATCATATGAAGAAGAAAATTTTGATCTTTAAAAGTTTTCAATCATTATAAAGACACTCCCCCTTAACATATGCCGAGAAACATTTTTAACATGAAGCTAAAAACGCAAAAATACGGATATGTGAAGGTGAAATGTAAAACAATTTTCCATTTCTGTTTCTTTCTGAAAACTTTTCAACAACATATACGGACACTCCCCCTCGAAAAATACCATATCTTCGTTAAAACCTTTATAAGGGAGTTCCTCTTTGCACTTTTGAGTCCTTTATTTCTTTAGACACTTTTCACAAAGAGTACATCGATTTGAAGACCTTTTAAAATTGATTTTATCTTGAAAGAACCACATTTTAAAAATCCGAATCGATTGTAACACATCAACTTGAGATCATTGACTTTTAAAACAACTTGATTTTATCTTTTAAGTACCACATAAAGATTTTGAAAAATATTTATCAATGACTCAAGTCAAAGAAGACTTCTCTTCTTTTTCAAAGATAGATGCACTGAAGCGTACACCTTCTTTTCTTTAAAGCACGGGTTATGTACTGAAATGTACACAAGCCATCAAATGAAGCTCGGGTTTCGTACTGAATTATACGAAAGCCATCATATTAAGCACGGGTTTCATACTGACATTGTATGAAAGCCATTATATAAAAAAATTTAAAAATTAATTAATTTTTTTTTATATAAAAGAAAATCTTTTTGTATTTTTGTAAAAATTTTATATAAAAGAAAAATCTTTTTGTCTTTTCTAAAATTTTATATAAAAGAAAATCTTTTTGTCTTTTCTAAAAATTATTAACAAAAACATTTCGTGGTAAAGAATTTATGTTTCACGACTCATCATACCTAACTTCTCGACTAAAAACTTAAATCGAGCTTCAGGCAGAGATTTCGTGAATAAATCCGCAAGTTGAAATTCAGTACCGACGAAATATAACTCTATTGTTCCTTTTTCAACATGATCCTTTATAAAATGATACCTCACATCAATGTGTTTTGTTCGAGTGTGTTGTACCGGATTGCACGAGATTGCAATAGCACTCTTTGAATCACAGTAAATCGGTTAATTGCACATACCATTTTCCATTAAAAACGGACTTAAATGACTAAAAACGTATCAAAAATACATTGTATTTGTATGTTTTGCATTTCAATCGGTAAGATAGTAACTAACCGATTCACTCTTATCGTGCTGTCTGCTTTGAGACGTTCCGATACAGAGAACAGGCAAGTATGGAGATTTTGATGGTTACACATCAGATGATCTGATACTTATACTGGAAATCCTGTCAAGGAGATTCTTCTTAAGATGAATCTACCTGATCACAGGTCGGTCCTCACGGACCCGGAGGTTAATCCAACCAGTCTCGGTCGAATGACAAAGCCATATTCGCCCACAAGCTTTATTGCTAACTGTTTTATTACAGGATCAAGCAAAGATGGAGATGGAGACACCTCGTTCCAGTGGAGTCAATTCACCACCCAATGCTCACACTTAATGCTTCCAAGTAAAGACATCATGACAACTGAATGACCTACAACACAGCTTCCGCAACTCTGAGAAGTAGTATCATGATCAAGAAAAGTGTGAGCATGTGGGTCCGAAGGTCACAAAATCACATGAAGGCAATGCTACTTAACAAGGATGATCAAGAGATTTAAGATGAAAGATGATCTCAAAGAAAGCTCAAAGATCGCACAAGCCTAAGGAAAAAGTCTCAAAGTTCACTACATAATGTACAAAGACATCAAAGATTGAAGAATCAAAGACTTCGAGCTACAGACAGAAGGTCAATGAAGTAGAATGCTAGAATTCAGAATGTATTTTCTGGGGTGACCTCCCTTAGGGGGAGATTGTTAGGATTATGAAAAAGACTCGGTCACCCCCGTGTATCGTTTAGTATAGCATAGCTCGTAGTTAGAAAGTAAGCGTATGGTTTTCGGTATTGGGCCGGGTCTTTTACCCAAGTGTAAGCCCATACCCAAGCCCATAATGCTCACAAACACTTGTATATAAACCCCTTCCCACCCATGGGAAGGGGTTGGTTGTTCACATTAAGCTTATACATTATCTTGCACTTTCTCTCACTAGAAAGACCACTTTCTCTCTCTAAGATAAAGTAGCCAACCCATCATCTCTTGCTTGTGTTATGATATCATGTATACTACAGATACTTTCCTAGGATTTTTGTATTCATTACAATCTTCCCCTAAGGGAGGTCACTCTATTTTACAAAAACTTAAACCTAGCATACTATGAAGGTCTTCGTTCTTGTGCTCGCAGACTTCTTTCCTTTTTCCTTTTCTTGTGAATATGACATAGTGATCATTGACTTTAGGCTTGAGCTTGTTCCTTTATCTTGACTTGTATGCGACTATGTGATCTTGAGCATCTTGAGATCATTAACCAATCATAATCTCTTTTCGCAATCTTGTAAACTTTTCCATATTGTGAACTTGTGACTTTTGGACTGGCATGCTCATACTGTTGTTGTTTCTTAGTCTTGAAAGCTTGAATAAGACAACTTTCTTGAAATTATTTAAGTATAACACTTCGTCACTTCGAGAAAGACGTTCGGTATCAAGTGACGAAAACTTCTTTGAAATTCTTTGACTTTAATACTTCATCACTTCAAGAAAGACATACGGTATCAGAGTAGCGGAAGTCTTGAAACATGTACTTGAGCTTTCATAATGTCTTTATGTTTGTTGGTCGGGTATGAGCATGTGGTTATGAATCTTTGAGACAGCTAGAATCAGGTACCTTCACCTCCATCTTTAAGTATCCTGCATTAAAACAATTAGCAATAAAGCGGGGGACGAATATGGCATTGTCATTCACCCGTGTTTGGTTAGAGTAACCTTCGAATCTATGAGGATCGACCTGTAATCAGGTAGATTCAATTTAAGAAGAATCTCCTTGACAGGATTTACAGCTGAAGTATCAAATCTTTCTAACACATATGTATTAGATTCATCAAACTCAGCATGTTCTCATTACCGGAACGTCTCAAAGCAGACATAACGATAAGAGTGAACCATCAAGTTACTATCTCACCAATTGAAGTAAAAATTGATTTGAAAGTGGTTTTATGACACATTGAGAGTGTTAATCATTTTAAAAGTTAATCATCAATCGTCAATTCATATACTGGAACAAGTTTGATTCATTAAGAATCACAGTATTGTTTCTTTCCACTTGTCACAAGCTTGATTCGTATAGAATCGCACAAGTCACCTACCATGAGCTTGTTTGATGTTGGCTCAAGTAGGATTTCCATCTTCATTGTGATTACTTGAGTATCACTCTGATGTTCTGGCAAAACCACAAGGATAATGTGTAAGACTCTTTATATAGTTCTCGTTATTCACATTGTGTGAGATAGCAAGCATAATTTTGACAAGTGTGCTAATGAGATTTATGGATGATCTCTTTTGGCTCTAGACTCAATAGTGCACTTTGGTTTTAGTGATTGAAGGCTAGAGCAGACTGCCACCTTTTCAATACCAACTAGCTCGGAGTTACAAAGTTGATAGAAATACGTGTAATCTGCGTGAGAAATGAAACAGAAATCATTTAAGAGATTCTGAGTGGTTAAGAAGGGTTGTGCATTGCATCATTGGGTCTATGATGTTAGTCTTCAATGCCAGCAATCATCTTTGTGATTCTTGACAGTAGATGTGTTGACCCGGTTTCTACCTAAGTGTAAGGAGGGCTTCTTTCTTTTCATGTTGTATCTTAACTTTTCTTTTTAATTCTTTAACCCCTTCAGCGCTTACTGAGACTCCATAACTAGTACCTTGTTGGGTTTGTTCCAGTACTAGCTCCATCTCAGTCGTCACTTTTCCATTATACTCACATTTACTCCTTTTTTCATACCTAAGGACTACTACACTATCTAGTGGAATATCCCTGGGTAGATCCCTCTAGTTCTTGCTGAATCATGGGAATGAATACCTAACCTTAACCACCTTATAACTCCAATACAATAAATTAAATGGCTGGTCTTTGGTACTTTTACATTTCTGCCAACACGTAACTATTTGCTCCTCCTTTATATGTGCATCGATTAATCGAAAGATTTTAGCACATATATGGGAAAGCGTACACTTAAGATCTTAAAAATCACATTATTATCCATATATTTTAATCACATTTTCTCCCCTTATCCAAAATGTTAAATCTCTTGATATTTTGGATATCAATTGATTTAAATATTCATGGTTTCAGGGAAAAAAATGCCCAATTATTAACAAGCTGATTATTGGAACATTTTAATGCTCCCCCTCAAATTATGAGGGTATTATATGCTATTTGAGTATGATAATTTGAAAAGCTTATAAAATATAATAGCCAAAGTTCAAAAGCATATTTGAATTTAACAAAAAGAGATCTTTTATTCACACTTAATATTAACTATTTACGCAGTTGTAACCCTCGACCTTTTAGAAGGCTGCAACATCGGTTGTGAGCCGGCAAGATGCAGCAAACTTTTTCACCTCAGGATATTCATTCTTACTATGGGATTTCTTTAGAAGGCTGTATTTGTAACATCAGGTTGTGAGCCGGGGGAATGAAGATGCAGCAAACTTTTATCAACCCACAGTTTATATTTATTATATTTTTGCATTTTTCATTTTCATTTTTTTTACACATTGAAAAATTCAAGTATAAATTTGAACTAAGTCTAAAGTTTTTGCTCTATACTACATAAAAATTATTGATTTATGTTTTATTTCCAAAAGTAGCGGAAGAGGGGGGTGTGTCGTATATTTAATCGGTTAGATTCTTATGGAGGAAAAAAAGCGACCAAAAAAATTACACAACATGAGCTCTTAAGATTTTCCATTATAATCCTTGTTTAGCATCCAAACTCTTAACTTAACAACTTATCATTTTTCGTTCTTCGTGAATATTCTGCGAACGCTTCTTTGTCTAAAAGTTATGGACAAAGCTAGAGCTCAACACGCACTCCGATTCGAGTCAAAATTTACTCTTATTCTACCCAGTAGGAAAGTCAAAATTGTGACAAAACACTTATTTTATTTTTGAAATTTTTTATTTTTTTGAAATTTTTGTGGTAAAAACGGGATTACGTGAGAAAAAAAACGGCTGCAGGCACAATCAATCTGAAGTCCCCCCCCATACTTTGAATTGATAACATGTCCTCAACGTTTTATGAAGGGTTTTCTACCGTTAAATCCTAAGCCGTTTATGAATTATGCTTAAAGATAAACGTTAGTCGATAAGATTAGGATATCGGATTCCCAAATGAAAGTTGAGGATGTGAAGCTCTTGTGATCGAAGGACAAATACGCGAGCACGAGAGGCTTCAAAAAAAATCCAGGACATCCTGGGACAATACAAGCACAAAACACAAAAATATGGGAAAATGTAGAGGCATGCCTCCTCACAATAACTAAAACACATATTCATTACTAGCTAGCATACTACTATACCGATAAAATAGGATAAACATGGGTGACTTTCGAAGCGCTTGCTGGTTTAGGGTCACTAAGCTTAAACCTTAATTCACTGAATTAGTTGTCTCACTTAGGGAAGGTTGTAGGTCAGGATATCCATTGCTGGGATATCACCTAACCAAAGTAGTGCTTGAGACGATTGACCATTTATTTGAGTTGGCTCGGAGTTTTGTGATAACTCAACGGTTGTGCCATAATGGGAATACTTGATACACTGGTAAATGGGCCTGACCAACGGGATTTCAACTTGCCGGAGAAAATTTTCAATCTTGAGTTGAAGAGGAGGACTTGATCACCGACGTTGAAAACGCGGTTTTTGATCTTTGCGTCATGAATCCTCTTAGTTTTCTCTTTGTAGATCAAAGAATTTTCATAGGCTTGATCACGCAGTTCACTTAATTCATTGAGTTGAATTTGCGTTGATCACACGCGGGTTTTGATATCAAAGTTTGCATGTTTAAGGGCCCAGTAAGCTTTTTGCTCTAACTCATTCGGCAGATGACATGCTTTCATATACAAGCTTGTACGGTAGTACACACGATGGGGGGTTTTGTACGCTGTAGGAAGGGCCCGAGAGCGTCATCAGTTGTTGCCGACCAAGAGGCACTTTTTCGCCCACTGTCATTTCAAGAATTCTTTTTAACCTCGATTCGTTACTTCAACCGCACACTTGTCTGTGGGTGATACGCGGTGGAGAGACGATGAGTGACTCCATATTTAAGCATGACCTTTGCAAATTGGTCATTGCAAAAATGTGTTCCACGATCACTGATGATGGCACGGGGAGCACCAAATCTGGCAAAGAGAGATTTAAGAAATTTGCAAACTACTCGGGCGTCGTTGGTGGGGAGCGCTTTCGCTTCAACCTATTTTGATAGGTAATCGACAGCCACAAGTATGTATTTGTTGCCTCTAGAAGATGGGAACCTGGTTCACATTGAAATCGATGCCCCAAACGTCAGATTTCATCAACTTGGATGGAATTTGAGGCATTTCTATCCTTTTTGTGAAATTTTTCCTTGTCGTTGAGCACGAGTCACAATTTTTAACCAAACTCGTGTGCATCTTTATTTATGATGGCCAAAAGAGTCCTGCATCAAAGACCTCTTTTTGGCGGTGGTTTTTGCACCGTGATGTCCCCGGTGGGTCACATTGTGGCAGCTTCGAGATGTTCGAGAGCTTTTTTGCCTGTGCAACACCGCCAGTCATTTGATCGCACAGATTTTGCCAAGAGGGGTATCACAGGATAGTAGTGTTTGACATCTTAAAAAACTTGTTTTTCTGTTAGGTGACTATTCCTTGACAATGAAATTCCACGCATGGTAGTTTGCAAAATCTGCCAAACCATTAGGGTATCTATCCTACATGAAGAGCAAACCCGATCCAGAGTTTCGAGAGAAAATGTTCCGTGCATTTCCCTTGTTCTCGAGGTGGTTGGGTTTTTTTTTATCTTGATGAGGTTCTCTAAGTCTGAAAGATGCATCGGCAGGCCAGATCTCCTGCTCCTTTTTTATCACGGATGACACACATCGCAATTCTTGGAGCAAAAGGGCATCCCATCGCATCAATCTTGGCTTAGCATCTTTCTTAGCGAAGAGATAATTTTAGCAGAAAGTGTTCGGTTAGACACTATGCTCTTAGACAAAAAAGTATTATGTCGAAACTTCTATTTCTCAAAAGCGTACACTACGGCAAGCAATTCTTTTTCGGTCATAGTGTAGTGTGCTTGAGCTTTGGTCATGGTTTTGCTGGCATAGTGAGTTGGTTGGAAATGCTTGTTTTTTCGTTGCCCTGGGACTGCCCCAATTGCGAAGTCGCTTGCATCACACATGAGTTCGAAGGGCAAGTCCCAGTCGGGAGCAATCAAAATCGGAGCCTCGGTCAATTTTCTTTTAAGTGTATTAAAGGATTCGATACACTCTTTTGAGAAGAAAAATGGAGTCTCTTTTTCAAGCAAGTGAGTCATGGGACGGGCAATTTTTGAGAAGTCTTGTATGAAACGTCGGTAAAAACCGGCATGCCCAAGAAAACTACGGACACCTTTCACAGTAGTCGGGTGAGGGAGCTTAGCTATAATGTCAACTTTAGCTCGGTCGACCTCAATTCCCGACTTAGAAATTTTGTGTCCAAGAACAATGCCTTCCTTAACCATAAAATGGCTTTTCTCCCAGTTTAGGACCAAATTGGTGTCTTCACACCGTTTTAACATTTTGTCCAAATGGGATAGGCATGTAGAGAAAGAATCCCCGAAGACTGAAAAGTCATCCATAAACACTTCCATTGTCTTTTCGATCATGTCATGGAAGATTGCCATCATACATCGTTGGAATATGCCGGGTTCATT